>BEXV01001827.1:40206-51695 GCA_003118195.1 Hemicentrotus pulcherrimus
TTTCCTCTCTTTCTCTCCTTTCTTTCTTTCCCTCTTATTTTCTTGTTGTTACACCTATCTATTTTTACATTCATATTACTGTTTTTTATACATCTCTCTATTTCTTACAGATACTTCAATGTAGTTTTTATATTTCTCCCTTCCTGTATTGAGCCTCTAGCTAACTCCTCATGCTTCCTTCCTAATAATTTACTTTCAATTGCCCTCGATGACTTAACATAATGTATGATGTCACAACATGGCCTGTGAAATCTAATTAGCACCCGAGGTATGGAGTAAAACTGTAAACCTTAATAGCACAGCGTTCTGTTTCATCAAGTTATCTCTGTTTGCTTGCAGGATCTACGCCATCTTGCCAAGATGGTGACCTAATTTTAATAGTGAAGTGCTCTAAAGCTTCTTGCTATAAACAGATTAAGACATTAAGACTGGTTGAGCAGAGCTATTTTCCCTTTTTTTTTACTTGTTCTTGTCTTGCCCTCCTCGCTCTCTCTCTCTCTCTCTCTCTCCCCTTCTCTCTTTCACTCTTTCTCTGTCTCTCTTTCTCTGTCTCTCGCAATTTCTCTCTTTTTCTCTCTTTCTCTCGTTCTTTCTATCTCTCTTTCTATTTCTCTCTCATCCTCTCATCTTCTGTCTCTCCTGTCCTCTCTCTTTCTCTCTTGTCCTCTCTCTTCGTCTTTTCTCTCTTGTCCTCTCTCTTCTCATGGCTCTCCTATAGATTTCTTTTATTTCTGTTCTCTTGCTTTTTCCCCTTTTCTTTGCTGTCATTCTCTTTTTTCTTGGATACTTTCTTTTATCCTTTTCCTCTCTGAGTTTCCCTCTTGACATGCTGTTCTTTTCTGTGTTTCTTTCTCTTCTCTTCCTCTGTGCAGTGTCGCCTCACCGTGTATTCAAAGCAGGGCATTTGCAAAACGATTTTTTGGTACAGTTAATATGTATGTAAAACCTGCTCATGGGAGACAAGCAAAGTGGTCTACATAAGCAGGTGGTCTCTAAATGCTTGTGGGTTCTTTAAAGGGAAAGTCCACCCTGATATTAAATTGGTTCTAATAGACGCGGATAATGAGAGCAACGGGTCAGCGACAGTTTGAGCAAAAAATCGGTTGAAATAAGGAAGTCAAGATGAATATTTGAAGATGTCATCAATCAAACACAAATGGGAGGGGAGCCTGCAAGATACGCCACAGCGTTGCCAATTTTTGTTTGACTGAAAACAACTTCAAAAATTCATAACTTTCCTTTTTTTAATTAGATAATTAAAGCTCAAACTTTCACTATTTATAGGTTTCTCTCATTTTCTACTTTGTTTAAAACCAACTTAATATCAGATTGGACTTCCCCTTTAATGTAGGTTGTATAAAAAAAATAGATCAAAGGAAAGCTTTTATAGACAGGTGGTCATGCAGGATTGACTGTACCATCATTTTTTTAAATCATTACATTACTAGCAAAACAAATAAAAGGCACTCCAGGGGGGTGTTTCACAAAGATCCTAAGTTGAACTTAATGCTAACTTAGACTTAAACCATGGACCCTACCACAAATTTGTGGTAGGGTCCATGCTTAAACATTATGGAGAGCCATTTGTAGCGTTAAAATAAAATATGTGCAAAAGCAAAAAATCCAATATTTTAGACTTTTTATACATTCCACATCAAGAACATGAAATCTCCTTGATAATAGAAAATATGAATGATTTGAATCAACATTTTATGCCTTTTGAAATAACTTTTACAAAACATTTTCAAAGATGCTAACGGCTTCCCCTAACTATTAAGTCCAACTTAGAGATAAGTTCAACTTAGGATCTTTGTGAAACACCCCCCAGATATGATATCCAAAGGTGTGTGTCAGGAGGACTACCTTGTCACTGTATTATCCGCATCAAAAGTATTTCCAAGTGTATAGAGAGCAGATCAATTCCTTTCAACATATTATCCTGTTCGTATGCACTGTTCATCGTGAAGGCGAGAGGGGATTTGGAAATGCAATGACAATTCATTGGATAGTCTTTTGAGTATCATATATCGCTTCCTCTGCAATTTCATATTGAATTCACAATGAAGTACTTTTCGTTAAGGGACATTTGTAAGGCCGATTATACCTCCATCTCACGGTGTGATATTGGGCATCTGAGAGTCGTAATATATTCATTGTATGCCCTGTTCATATCGGGGGATACCACAATATTGCAGATATGCATTAGTAGCATTTATAACATTGTGGCTGTTTATACGTGTATTAGCAAGACAATTCTGTAATGATAATGTAATTTTGCAGTATTGCCCCATTCATACATAAGAGCAATAGTATAGAATTGAACTTGTGCGTGAATTTTGCCGTCCATTGTATTCAATCAGCTTTTCTTTCTCAAATTGGCAACAGTTATTTGTATGCCTCACTCTTTCATACTTAAAAAAGAAGTGTATATTCAATGAAACAGTGAATGAATTTTAAAAACCAAAATCAACTAGAAATTGTCAATTTGTCCACACAAAAAAGTGATAGTAAATTTCCTGTGGCATTACCAATTCAGAGACTTCAATGATAATGATTAAATCGCTCTTATTCATGAACAGCACAACCCACTGCAAACAAAAGTAACCTCAAATTTTCTAGTGATTTTTTATTCACACTTTCTGCTCGTGTACAATTTGTAAACTAGAGCATTCTGCATCAAAAGATGAAAATAAAATGTCACTAGAAGGTGACACTTTGCTGCTATGGGTTGCAGAAGATCTCTCTCTCTGTATGGCTATTTTCGACAGACACATGTACATGTAGATAGCAGATGCATATGTACAAGTTTGAACAAGACTATTGAGGTAGTGTAACTGTACACTGAAGATGAAAACCTGGTGTTGTTGCAGCTTTGCTCTTCACGGACTCGGGATACTGTGTTTACGCAGCCATTCTTTGAAAACAGCCTCCTTTTTTTCTTTATCCCATTCCTTCTTACTGCTTTGTTTGTCTGGCTCGATCTCTGGCTGGAACTTTTATATTTGTGTTCTCTAGCTTTATGCTTATGTTTTTCACTCAACCACACTTGTTTTTCTCACATAATTCATGAGCAGAATGTAAAAAAAGTCACTGATAGAAACAACAAAAACTTTACCTGTACTCCATACCATTTTTATTGCAGTTATTTATGCTGTTTGTGAATGAGTAAGTTTTGAATTAAATAAGCATTAGAATATGTATATTTTAGTTTTTGTTGTTTATATTTTGTTATTGTTGGTTCACAACTTTGAGACAAAAGTTTGGAACATCAGACTTACACAATGGCCCTCAGAACAGACAATATATGATGCAAATAATAATGATAATAATCTGGATTTTTATTGCGTGTAATACAAACTACTGTCTCTAAGAGCTTTACAGATATATTTTCACCCCTATCTTTGGAATCATTCATTGACTACATGTATGTGCACCATCTCCACTGCCTAGGGAGTATTCCTACCAAATAGTCACTGTGAGGGCATATGGCGATTACTAACAAAAACACTTTTGCCACTCTACCAGGTCCCATTCTTTCTCTCCTGGGTATGGAGTGGCAAATGTAGATTTATACCTTGCCTAAGGGCATTGCTGCCATGTCTGGGATCAAACCCACGCCCTTTGCATGTCAAGTCAAGGGCTTACACCACTGGTCTGTAACACCTCTACAAATGCACATGCATGTAGTTATCGGTCCCTACAGAACCACCTTTGCAATTNAATGATTAAATCGCTCTTATTCATGAACAGCACATCCCACTGCAACAAAAGTAGCCTTGAATTATCTACCGGGGTAGTGATATTTTTCCCCTCCAATTCTGCTTGTGTACAATTTGTAAACCAGAGCATTCTGCATCAAAAGATGAAATTAAAATGTTACTAGAAGGTATTACACTTTATAAACTGCTATGGGTTTCAGAAGAATCTCTCTCTGTATGGCTATTTTTGACAGACACACATACATGTAAATAGCAGATGCATGTACAAGTTTGAACAAGACTATCGAGGTAGTAACTGTACACTGAAGATGAAAGCCTGGTGTTGTTGCAGCTTTGCTCTTCACGGACTCGAGATACTGTGTTTACGCAGCCATGCTTTGAAAAACAGCCTTTTTCCTTATCCAATTCCTTCTTGCTGCTTTGTTTGACGTGCTCAATCTCTGGCTGGAACTTGTTTCCAGCTCTTTGCATATGTATGTCCCCCAACAACAATTTTTTTCCTGCACATAATACATGAGCATAATGGATAAAAAAAATTGCAAGGTTTTTTAAATATCTTTTTTTAATTATAGCTTTCACAACATGGATAAAGACAGTAATGTGGAACACCGGACACATGGCTGGCTTTCTACTAGAATTTAAATGTACTGCTTATATCGTCTCTCAGCGCTTTACAGATATATTTTAACCCCTGCCATTGGATTCATTCATGCACAATGTCCACCATCTGTGAGGGCGAATACTTTTGTCATCCTACCAGGTCCCCATTTCTCTCCTGGGTATGGAGTGACAAATGTAGATTAATGCCTTGCCAAAGGATATTAGTGTTGTGTCGGGGAACGAACCCACGCCCTTTGCATTTCAAGTCGAGGGCTTACACCACTCTACTACGGAACCCCTTAAAATGCACGTACATGTAGTTATCGGTCCCTACAGAACCACCTTTGCAATAAGATTAACATGCTCTGTATGCAGTACACATCGATGTATACATGCACTTGAACGTGCCGACATCGGCAAGGGATAAGATGTGTAATATATTGTAAATTGCTGAAGTGAACCGATATGGTTCATGATCACAGTCACATGCCAGAGAGACACGTTTTACACATGAAGCATATCCGGTTCCATGGAGGTTTGTTGAACATGTCATTCACATTGATTTTACATAGTGCACTCCTGAAATAGTATCCTCATGATTGAATTCTATTAAAAGAACTTTGGTGTTTGTGGCTGTATTGGTAGGGAAAGGCACTCCTGGGAATCAGCGGTTTGCCTTTAATGTGTGTGTCAAGGCTCTTTGAGTGATTATATTTAGAGTTGTAACATTTTGACGCGGCTTCTGCGTTCTGCTAATACTTTGTATTAACCAAGTTGCTAACACTTTCTCACTCAGCTGTTTATTTGATAACTTTATTTCATTGTTTTATAAAGAGTATGCATATCTTTTCTTTCAAATAAGTGACTTCAAGTTTTTGAAATTTCATTGATTGTACGGTAGGCCTGTACCGGCCAAGACAATCATTCTATGAAAATGTTGTTATAGATCTTACTAACAAAGAAAAAGAAATGATATTGGGAACTGAAACTACATAAACTCAGGTTATTGTACAAGGATGAAAAAGAAAATGTATAATTATGCAGTACAAAATAAATGAAGAGTTCCTTGCAAGGGAAAACTCAGTTACTAATTTGTGATTTTTCCAATTTTTGTCATAACATGTGTTTTAAACTTGCTGTTATTTGCATGCAAAGTCAACTTCATGTCAGCTGAGAATCAAAATATCAAGAAGAAAAAGAATGCATGCCTTTGAACGTTTTGCGAGAAATTCTTTGTTATTGATTTCTCATGAAATTGTCTTCTTTTTTTCTTTCTTTTCTATACAGGCATCCACTAAGGCAGATCCCCCCAAACCAGCCAATCAGGAGGAGGAGGAGGAGGTCGACATCGACCTCGGTGACCCCGACGTCCAAAGCGCAGCTCTCAAAATCCAGGCCGGGTTCCGCGGCATCAAGGCACGAAAAGGAGTGAAGGACGTCAAAGGAAAGGAGAGCAAACCAGGGAGCTCCTAGGACAGTCCAAGAACTCTTTAATAATAAAACAACAAACTTTATACTCGTTATGTAGTCCTACGACACGCCAGTACTCGTAGAGCTAAAACTATTTATGCTCGTCAAATAGACAATGTAATTAACATTATAGGTGTAAGAAAGTGAGAATTGTAGAGAGGTAGACATGGATTGATGTCCACAGCTAAGAAGAAATTTTAGATGAGTGAACTTTAGAACAGCGCCCATTTTCATCAACAGTTTATTGTAGAAAGAGCTTGTTTTGGAAAGGTGTATCAAAAAAAGGGGAAAGGCGAGCTCTTTATCAAATGATTTTGATTGTGTAATTCTCTATCCTCTGTCTCCCGTACCCTCTTCCTTTCTCAATCTTCTCTCTCTTCCTTTCTCCTTTTTCTCTCTCTTCCTTTCTCCTTTTCTCTCCCTTCCCTTCCTCCCCTCCTCTCTCTCTTCCTCTTTCTTCTTTACATCAATAAGATACTACTTGTAGTTTTGTTTTAGGAATATCATCACATATGAAACCCAAAGTTAAAAAAACAAAAAGACTCCATCACGTGACTCTGTAACGACTTGAATGTTTCTATCGTTCTCGGTCACCCATGCGTAACATGGAGCTATGTGTCAAGTTCGACAGGTCGATAACTGCCGCATGGTTTATGATCGTGCTTGCTTCGGACCATTAGTTACTGCATGCATTTTTCAGGTTCTAAGTATTGGAACACTCCTTTCTTTAATCAACCTTGGTGTTTAATCCCACCATGTGGGGAACAAATTACCTGTCGTAGTGCTATCTTGGATAATTAGAAAGCAATAATTGATGATAAATCATTCGCAGAATGCATTTGGGAGTACGTTCCAACCTTTTCTCAAGGGACATTATCGGTACAACTATGCAATCTTCACGTTCATTCTCTAGTTTAATATTCATGCTTTGATTCCACAAGATCCTGAATGGATATTCCACGTGACTCGATTCCGATGATAGAACTCAGAGTTCCACTTAAATGAAGTCTTTCTGTACTATGTTTTATCATACTACATGATTATATACAGTGTACTTGTGTTTGTGGATAAAGGTATGTTCTCTGTCATGATTTCAGATCGTTGCACAACTCCAATGGGAACACACGTTTGTCTCGTGTGGTTTGTACATGTATGTTATTCCACCTTTACATGCAAAAACGGGGAGTATTCACACTTTCAAATATGGCATACTGTACAACACGCAAATCAGGGTGTAGAAAAAAGCTTCCTTTTCCAGGTTGCAACCGTGTTGAATCCATACCATGTACACGAACATGTAGATCAAATTTCCACACCAGATTAAAAAAAAAATCATGGATAGCATTCATCGACATGTACATGTTAGCATGTATATTCATACCTGAATGCCATGTTTATTCCGTATTCACAAATCTATTCTTCGTATAATTCCATATTTTACATATAAATATTCCTATTTTGATATTCATATGTATTTTGTGCGATATCATCAAAGAACGTGTATTCAAAGCAATAAAGATTTGCAAAGCCATTCCATTACATACATTTTCATAGCGGAGTGAAGTTTAAAACGCTTCATATTCATGAATGCTCTCAGCTCAGATAGGTAAACAGACGTATGGAATATGATATAGCGGGGGATAAAATTATCTAATCTATATTCCTGTAATAAATTTGCAGCACAGTACAAGCAGAAGATATATGCCAATGGTAATCTCCCTACTTGATTTTCCATTTCAAACAGAATATATGATAAGAGCATTGATTTCCAGAGTCAATGCTTTCACAGCTGTTGATAGATTTGCATCAGGAACCAAAAATAATAAATATACCCAAAACCAGTCGGGCATTACCTGCTCTGGACACAAAACTCAATTACTAGAACCCTAAAAAGGTCAACACGGTGGTTTTTCATTAAGGAATCACCCATTAAAATCAATATTTCTTGCCTTGCTGTACTGTTCAAGGTGAAATAAAATTCAGGCTACATTTCGAGATGAGCTGAAGATAAGCAATACATGGGGAGTTATGTTGTAGTTTTTACGATTGTATTCAGAAGTATATAGGTCACAAATGGTTGCTTGGCCTTGTTATTTAAACCCTTTAACTACAGAAAGTCAAAGATGCGATTTAAGACATACCATTCCTTATCTTTACACTGGCAATGATACAGAGAAAATTAGCTGTGCAGAAGTTAAAATGCTTCTTGCATTATTTCATACTTATACTATACTATGCAATGCATGCAGGTAATTTACATGAATATTGGTAACATGCATGTATATTTCATTCACTTGAAGTGAAAATAACTTTGCAAATAGTTGATTTTACATACTCTGTGTACACAGATCAGGATGTATATTACAAAGTTGTACATGAAATTTACTTTTGTTGTACTTTTGTACATTTACATGTAAATTTGCATTTACAGTGGTGTATTTGCATTTACTTTGGCAGTGTAACGCATAACAGGATTGAATTTCAAAGGTACAAGATTAATAAATTATATCCTGTTTTTCATTCAGTATGAAAAGGTATTGTGGCTAAGAAAGGGCCGAGGTAAATTCATAACAATAAGCATTTGGAAAAGCATTTAGAAATGTTTAATTTGTCCTTTTTTTCCTGGGAAGAGGAGATAGAAAGTGGCATCAAAGTATACAAGGAATTCATGTTATGCCGTTTAAAGCATTCTGCAAACTTCATAACATATCTTTCAGTGTATATACTTCTTCTTGACTGGTTTATTTGAGAAGGTAAACAAAATAGAGATGATCATTAAGTTGATGTTACATACTTGAGCAATAAGCCAACCAATAATTCAAGATTTGTATCAAGTTCTTAGACAGTGCCTTTGTGAAAAATCTCACGAATACAGGTACAGAGTTTTTTGTAGAATTTCTAAAGTTTTGCAATCTTTCAAGCAAAACTTCTCTCTGTGTAATTTCTTTCTTTTTGCATTCAAACTTAAAGGATGTCAATAACCTGCCAAAAAATGCAGAGGTTTACACATATCACAGGAGCATGGAATTTCATATTTTGCAGTTGTCAGTGAAATGTAATAATCATACCATAGGATATATATGCATGAGTCTTGAAAACATACTCGTATTCAATCAAGGATCTTTTTGAGCCTAAGGCAATAGCATTGTCCATAATGAGATGCTCCAGAAATACGTTTGGTACGTTAGCCAAGAGAAAAAGGTCAGAAAAGATGTTCATTTTTTTATGCTCTCGGGCATTATTCAACCACGGTTTGTATGCACCGGCAAGCTGTATTCATTGTTGTATTATGTTACGATTGTAAACTAAAATCTATTTATGCCACCGTTATCTACTCCGCTATCTTTTTTTTTTGGAGTGGCATAAATATTCAAAGTGTTATCGAGTGGCACTTAAGTCCATATCGTGCTTGCTGTTATGACTATAGATTACATAGTTGGAATTCCTCCGATTGCATGATTGGAATTTCAACTATGTTCTTGAAGTCTTTAATTGTTGAACAGGGCTTTGAAGTGTTGTAAAGCATATGGGAATGTGTTCAGATGGCTTATTCAAACTTAATTGTGTTAATGGACTAAATGCATATGCATGTGGGATTGTGTTTAGATGGCCGAATTAATCCTAAGTGTGTCATGGACTAAATGCATATGCATATGGGAATATGTTCAGATGGCCAACTTAATCCTAAATGTACCATGGACTACATGCATATACATGTGGGAATGTGTTCAGATGGCTGACTTAATTCAAGTCTATCATAGATTACATGCATAAACATATAGGACTGCATTCAATGGCTCACTTTTATGTCTGGTATTTATTCTATGCGTTTTATGATAAGGCTCCTTGTTACAAAATTTTTTAAAGAATTATTTGAAAAGAGTGTGTTTAGATGGCCACACTACCAATCATATCCAATGTATGAAGAAACGAGAAATGACTTTTGAAATTTATGCCTTTATTGTTTTGTTATTGACAAAGTTTATCTCATTATGAAACTGAAACATGATACCCCAAAAGTACACTGTCTTACCTGTGTACATTAATGTCCATTGCAGTATACAAAAGTAATAACCTGCTGCGATATAATTTCATACAGTTATACTTTAGAACTCCTCCTCCTCCTCATTTTTTAGCCTTGCATATTGATATATTTGTATAACAAAATCATGTACGACTTAGAGTGTTAAAAGAAGAAAACATAGTTACATGACATGGGTATGTAGATAGAAATTTGTTGTCATGTTTTTGGTACTGATATATGTAAATATAAACATTGTTTTTATGTAAAGGCTGTTCGTTTGTATAGAAAATGAAGAAAGTTATTATTCAGTGTTAAGTTTGATTTCTTACTTTCAGTGAGTTAAGAAACATTGTTTACTATCTCACATCCTTAATAAGTTATATCATTTTGTATCCTATTTCATATTTTAGAAGATTGATTACATCATATTAAGATATCATTTGCAAATGATTAAGATAAAAAGAGAAGAGAGTCAGAGAGGTGTTAACTGTGTTAACGTCCTTCTTGCTCTAGAATGAAGATGGAATAGCAAGCTATTTTAAAATCATTTCTCTGGTGATATTTGTCCTTATTTTGTGGGGGGGGGGCTGTCCTCAAATTTGAGGGTGTAAAAATGAAAGATAAATTAAGGAATACGGTAATAAAAGGCACTTTGAAAATCACATGTTAAACACTCTTGAATATATGAGGCCTCATACTATTACAGTGTAATAAATACTTTTTGGAGTTTATAATAATTTTTAGGAGCAAAGGGTCAATTTATGCAAAGGCCTTTCCCCCAATTTTACATCAGTTCACTGCTTTAAGAAAGTAAATAATTTAAGGAAACCATTTTTCCATTTGCCTTTTTTTGTAAGCCCAAATAAACAATTTCAGTTGTATTAAGTTACATATATTATTATTATTTGTTATTGCTTTTTAAGTTGTAAAGAATGTAAAGTTATGGTTTATTGGTAAAGCCCTGATTTATTTATGGTTTGCTTCAGATAGGCTAATTTGTGCAAAAAGCATTTTTATTGTGAATAAAAGTCATATTCGCAACAGTTTATAAAATGTTTGTATTGTTTTGCCTTTAGATTCTTTTACACAACACGTGTACGTTTATTTCTTTTGAGGAGGTGCAGAAAGAGAGAGGGGAGGACACGAGGGAGAGAGTAGTGAGTTTGAGCAATTTCGCAAGGAATCGTGAAACGAGAGGGAAAGAGAGAGAAAGAAAGCGAGTATTTACAGAAAACGAGAATACACTTCTCATAATGTACTTGCAATAAATTTTGACAATTATGCTTGCCCGACAATATATAATAAAATAGACTGGCTTACTACCTTCTTCAAATTAAAACACGTTTCTCCCAAGAACTATTGGATACGATTTATTCATCAATTTATCTTTTGTTAATAACATCATCTGCGTAAATGGAATCCACCTTGCAGAATTCGATTGCCTGACTTTGGAATGTGAATATATTATTTCATACCCCATAAGAATCCCCACCTTCCTCCTCCCCCCCCCCCCCCATGTAGCGCCGCCCTTGCCCTAAATGTTGAAAATGAGATATTGATCGCATGTCATTATCACCAAAATATCTCGAACTGAAATTATATTGCATTTAAACAAATCCTCATCAGACAGGGACGGATCCAGGGGGAGGACACAGGGGGCACGTGCCCCCCCCCCC
>BEXV01001827.1:52905-66423 GCA_003118195.1 Hemicentrotus pulcherrimus
CCCCCCCCCCCCCCCCCTCAGAATTGGTTTGGACAGGGGTGTGCCGCTGAAGCCTTGAATTCCCTACTCATTTGTCGGGGTCATTTTTCACATTTTTCACAATCCTATTTTTCACAATTTCCCTGGAAGTAATGGCGAGTTTAATTTTTCTTTTCTTTTCTTTTGCCGAATTTCTACGCCCGGCAAAAAAAAAAGTCCAGAATCTGGATGATTTGTTCAGTAATCTGCACTGTCCACAAGTGCGATGCTGGAGATGACGTGATTACCGAATTTCGACTGGACGTACGAGTTCGTTGATAACGCCACCTTCGGCAGCTTGCAGAAAGTGTTGGGAATATCATAGAGAAAAAAAAAATTAGGCGTACGAGTTCGTTGATAACGCCATCTTTGGCAGCTTGCAGAACGTGTTGGGAATATCCATAGAGATATATACCTAGTAGTATATAGCTCTATGGGAATATCATAGAGATAAAATGTAAGAAATAAAACTAGGCGTAGGAGTTCAATGATAACACCATCTTCGGCAGCTTGCAGCAAGTGTAAGGAATATCGATAAAGAGATAAACAGTTTTCAAGTTTCAAGTTTTAATTTTTAATTCTCAACAAGAAAAGTACAAATCATGTACAATAAATAAATTACAAACAACATTTTACAGAAAATAGAAAATAATTATACAAGTGTACATGTTATTTTTCTTTGCATAGCAAAAGACATGTTTATATATTTCATAAGTTAGTTACAAGGAATTATACGATAATCATATCATACAATCTAAATCAAGAAGACAAATACAAAATGTTGCTGTATATTCATATGTCAAGTAAAAATGGAGAGGTCCACCAAAAAACTGTAAAGTGTGGAACCCTCAAAAAAAAAAGTTATAACAAATAAACACAATAATACAAATGCCGTAAAAACAAAAAAAGACGAAAGACTTCATGCTTGGCTGATAGTCAACGAAAGGGAGTTTGTTTGCAGCAGCCAGTGAAAAAGAATTCGTTTGATAAAGGTTGTTGTTGTTGTTGTTGAGATTAATGGCATTTCCATCGTTATTGGATAAATTTCGTCATTATGGAAAGGCAAGCCTTATTTTAAACAAACAGAAGTTTGTTATTCCTGGCTCATTTTTTTTTGATTGAGGTGTCATATCTTAAAAAAGGCAAAAAATTAACTTTCTGGAAATTTGATTTTCTCTTTGTGATTAAGTGATCGAGCAGACACCTGCCGTTTTCCTGGCGAAAATCCCATTTTGAGCTTGCAGAGAAGTTCTGCGCCTTTTTTGTGTGGATATTTACGGTCCTTTAACGGCGATTCTGTGCCGATTTTGTTTTTTCTCATACAAAACTTATATTTTATGATAATTATAATGATGGTAATAATAATAATAATAATAATAATAATAATAATAATAATGATAATAACAATAATAATAATAATAATAATAATAATAATAATAATAATAATAATAATAACACACAAATAATAATAGTGGGTTCTTGTATAGCGCTCATGTCTGTCAGATTTGATGCTTTTTGCCATCTTCATATTGAACCTCTAAAAGTAGAACTTCAGGATACAGGTATCAGCATGAAACCTGGCCTTCTATCTGTGGATCTCACCATGTCGAATCGTTTATTGCATTTTCAAACTTTGAGGATGCCTTAGACATGTAAGCGATTTGATAATAAAGTTTCGTTTCCCTTCAAGTTCGTATATTTGCGGTGATTCAACATTAATACACCGGTTGAGTTGAAATAATTATAGCGATAGGAATAGATTTAGTATTGGGTTTTAGATAAGGATTATGGTAAGAGTGAAAATGAAGTATAACTTGGGCTCCAGGGCTGAAGTGAAAAAATCACTTAGGGCAGCATATTACCACCAAGCATATCTCATGAGCACTTTTCGTTTAACTTTGTTTCGTCGTGCTTTGTGCATTGTCTATGCTGAAGAGCAATTAAGAATGGCCCTTTGTTCATCTTTTAGTAAATTAAATAGTAGAAGTGAACAAGTAATATATAATTCTGTTAACTGTTTTAAAGTTTACCGTTATATTTTAGCCCTTTGGGGAGCATTTACTGTTTAACCATTGACAATGCCTTGATTTGAATAATGCAGTTTGTAACTTATCCCTCTCTATCTCCCCTCTTTTCGTTTTCATACTTTCATTCTCTCTATTTCTCTCTTCTGTTCCCCTTCACTCTATCTAAAAACTTCTCTCTTCAATACGCACAAAAAACCTCTTTCGCAAATGCTCCTTTTCTCTTACATTTATTATCATTTATGTGAAAAGCCCCGCCCCTCCCATTTCCTTTTAAACCTGCATATTATGCCACTCACTAATGTTCTAGTTAAGGCGAGGGTAAAATCTATGCCCGTCCCTCTGGTGTCAATACAATAATAATATATATTAAGAAGTATACACTCCCTGCATCTAGATTTAATTTCGAAAACACTTCACACATGAAAGAGATATCATTGCCAAACGTATATTTAAATTAATGATTTATTAAGCATTTTTTTCTGTAAACTCTATGATTCTCCAGCAAGTAAAATCATTGCTGATGAGCGATTTGGTAGAGAAATAGATATTCATATTAGTGATATATTGAGGAAGACAAAGAAATGGTATTAGTAACTTACATATTTAAAATGTAATCAAAAGTAACGTCACTTTATTTCTTGCATAACGTTCTGAAGACTATTTACAGAAATTTTCTCCACCATTGTAATATATTTGAAGACAATTTCATATGACTTAAAATATCAAATATCATTTCCAGGATCAACTAGATTTCCTAAGTGCTATACTGCAAAATATACCTTGCAATTAGAGAATACACAGAAATCTAAAGTTGCTTGATTTGGTACACCAACTATCCCACATTATATTTTGCACGCAGATACGCCTGCATACTGTAAATGCGAGTATTGTTTATTTACGTTCAATGCGAAAAGTATTGCTATTAACAATTAATGTAACGAGTGTAAAGTGATACATGTTTATCTGTTCAGTATTTGTTATTAATATAATCATGAAGAGGTTAAGAAAGTTCGTTACATCGTTAATATCTACATTCCCATTGTTAACACCACATCTATGCACAAGCAAATGATTGTATGTTCATGAGACAACTGATTATATGTTTTACCGTATCTATATCTACAATATCTAAATCTACGTGTTTTTGTAATTATTTTTCATATTTTCATGTATAAAAATGTATTAATATGTAAATATTTTAGGTACTGAACGTTTATTTTGAAAATTAAAGACTTGCATATTTTTCATCTTGGACAGATAATGTGCAAGCTCAACACTAAACAATTACCATGGCTCTTTCAATGGTATGTTCGTCTAAATGATTCGATTCATAGTTACTTCACACGCCAAGCGAGCTTTTTTCATCTACCATGAAATAGAACATAGTTTGCACAAAAGACATTTGTATTTACAGGTCCAAAATTGTTATACAGTGTAATTCGATACCAATTTTCAAGAGAAGACTTAAACCCTTTCTCCTGGAAAGTAACTAGGCTATTGCATTCCTCAATCAAATATAATTTGTGGTGTGACCTTATGTAACTTTGATTGTTCCTTTTAACGGTATGCATTTATCATTGTTTTGCGTTGAAAAAGGATTTTTGTATTACTAAATCAGTTTGATTGTTTTTTTTTCTTCTAATAAAAACAAAATAGTTCATAATAATTACTTTTACAGGGAAGGGGGCCTTCACCCTGCAAGCTCTGCTTCCCTTTCAATGTTATATGTTGTTGTTAATGTGTTGTATTGTTAAAATTGAGCTACAGTATATGCATATTATCATGTGAATATGTAAAAATGTACAATCATTGTAAATATGAAAAATTGAAACAAGAAAAAGAAATGAATTGAATTAAATTGAATTGGAAAAGGTTAGACAAATTTACATAGACAACTGACCAGCCTTGATATACATAGTACGTCAAGATATATGATTATATGAAAACATAGATAAACAAAATATTAAAGAAGATATGATATAAGTATAATTATGTATACTTAGTGACATTAGCAATGGAAAAAAAAAATTGTATTGGGATATTTATGGATTTATCAAAAGCATTTGATATAGTGGATCGTTCAATTCTCTTGTCCAAATTGAACTTTTATGGTGTACGTGGAAACCCTCTAAATTTAAAAAAAATTTATTTATGCAATCGACGTCAATTTACTATGTATAATAATAATGTTTCTGATTTTGCAGACATAACACACGGAGTTCCCCAGGGATCTATACTTGGCCCATTACTTTTTTTGATATATATTAATGACTTAACTCAATCTTCTCATATCATGCAGTATATTATGTATGCAGATGACACAACTCTTATATTTTCACAACCTGATTTAAATAAACACGAGGTCAACAAAGAATTAGACAAGGTATCAACTTGGTTCAAAGCTAATAAATTGATAGTAAATCTTTCAAAAACAAACTTCTGTATATTTCACAATAAGAGTAAATATGTATCCAATGTACTAGATAGGGTAACTCTAAATATTGATACTACACCTATATTAAGATTAAATGTTGTAAATTTCCTTGAGTATCCGTAGATAACAACCTTCGTTGGGATTCCCACATCGATAATGTTATAAGCAAAGTATCAAAATCTATTGGTGTTTTATAAAAATTGAAATTTCATGTACCATTTCCCATTTTATTTACTTTGTACAACTCACTTATATTACCTTATCTTACATATTGTATAATTATTTGGGGAAATTCGTGTTATGGAAAAATTAATACCCTCTTCAAATTACAAAAGAAGGCTCTACGTATTTGTACAGATAGTGATTATTATGCTCATTATACTCCTTTATTTCTTGGTTTAAAAACCCTAAATGTTTTTGATTTGTTTAAATATCATACTGCACTAATTGGTTTCAATTTTTTTCAAAATATACTTCCAAGAAGAATATCATCCATATTTTCGATCAATAACCAAATTCATTCTCACAATACCCGGCTTTGTAACACATTTCATTTATGGAAAGTTAAAAGTTCATTATCTAAAAAATCTGTAAGAAATACTTTACCAAACATATAGAACACTCTACCTCAAGTCCTCCGCCTATATAAAAACAGCTCAATATTTAAAAATAAAAAGAAACTGACCTTTTATTCTGAGTATCGTTAAAATTACCTTCAAAACCTTTTTGCCCCCTCCAAATCTAATTTTTCTCATACATGTTTTTGTATTATTTTGTCTTTATATTGTGTTTATCCTTGTATTTTGTGATATTTTTGACTCATATATGCTCAATAATATAGATAATATAAATTATAATATTCGGGAAACTTTTTATACAAAGCCACCATGGGCTTTTCCATAGTTTTCCAATTTCATTTAAAACTTTTGTAATAACTGACCATTCCTTGTATGTATATATACTTGTATGTATTTGCATTTGCTGTGTTTTTATAAAAATGAAATAAATAAACGAACTTGAAAACTTGAAACTTGAATGTACAGTGTGTGGAATATGATACAATTAATGTACATATCTCTTATTTATGTTATTCATTACTTTCATATTTATCATTCACTCACTTATCTAATTCAAACTGGCGTTATAGGTACACAAGAAGCGAAGAGGGTTCAGCTTTTTTTTATTGGAATTATTCGATTCTTCTGCTTAGAATTATGGTTTCTTTTCAGCAATTAAATGAAATGTCAAATTCGAAGATTATAAGACTGACCAAAACTAATAATTTCCGACAGATTAAAGTTTAAAAAATAAATAAAAATTGCACGAGTTGTAATTAGTAATTCCAGTAATCATTACTAAAATAAATTGAAGTTCTATATCATGATATGTTGCTACAAGGGAAATTCAAATGTACTCTGAAAAATATGACGCCGTGCATGCTATTCTCGTAATATATAAAAATCCTTCTAGTTGAAATGATGTATGCGGTGTTTGGACACAAGTTTTAACATTACAATTCATACAATATGGTTATGAAGGTAATGTCTATGTTCGTAACCACCCAGGTAATTGATTAATACCTTCAAATGATGTAAACAAATTAGCTGGATTTACGTTTTTTCGCTTGCGACGTCTTACGTCTACTGCGGGACGCTTCCTCAGGCCGACAATACCGACGGGTCTTTGAAAGGTGAACAGCGAAGGGCAGCTCGTTCCTCGACCACAACACCATGTTAATAAGTGAAGAATCATTTGGAGCCACAGACCAGTCGACCCGCGATGAAGCGTCCCGGAGTGGACCTGAAACGTCGCAAGCTAAAAGAATGTAAGTACACTTTATTTGATGAAGGTTCTCCGGTGATTTCTTATAAACCGAGTGCTTTCTGCGACACATCCATTGCTATTTTTAGGAGGAAAAGGAGCAATATTTTCTCCGGGGATGTATCAATAACAACGAGTTGAACAATCAGATCTTCTCCGGCACTTATGATTCCACCTACATGACTTTTATCCAAGATGGTGGATTCCTTGTTAGGTTTCTCACCAGAAGATACCAGAGGGGCTATCCCAGACATGTCTTCAGGTAGGACTTGCATTCCATGGCTGGACGATGGTTCAGCAGGTTGAATGCTACTTACATCGGTCATATCATCACCAGTATGAACTACTTCAGAGGACACGCCTTCAGAAGTCACTGCAGATGCATCAAATTTCTCTATACTGTGCTTCAATGACTTGTCAGGATGTTGACTCCAACTTTCATCTGTCAAGCCCTCCAAGGTTGTGGAAGCCATGTCTCCTGTATGCCCATCTCGAGGAGTATGGTCATTGCTTGCTGTAGCTCCCCGAAGTACCTTGGTGTCAGTATGCCCTTCGGTCTGGTCCTGTTCTTGAGAGGTCTCATCTCTGGTAGAGAGCTGCTGATCGTCGGCGTCTTCGTTGACATATTCAGCATCGATCTGTGTATCTGTTATATATGGTAGATAGTAGAAGACATAGGTCTCTAAAAACATATTGAATTGCGGTTATCATTGTTATGTAGAACATTTCTTTTTTAAAATTTTCTAACACGGTTAATTCAAGTTCATGATACAGTAAAAAAAAGGCCCATTGTTCTTTGCGGAGAATGTTTTAAGTTGCCCATAACCATTTATTTTTTTCGTGTACACAACTATTATTGAGAAATAGTGAAACGGAAAATAGCACATAATCTGTTTTCTCTTCACTACGTCAACCTACCATCTATTCAATAAAATACAAATGTCAACGGAAAATAGATTGTGTTCATTTCCTCAACCTTACATAGTTAACAAATTATCGATATTTTGAATGTGGAAACAAAACTTAAATTAGAGAAATTAAGCACATGGGGGTGTACTCCCGATCAAATATCCCAGTAATAAAATTTCATGTTGCCAAAGTCTTTATTGTGGTCTGTCTTCCGAGAATATCTTACATTACCTTCGCTGAGAAAATGGTCTGCAAGGCCGACCAACTTGGCAGCTCGCAGTGCATTTCTGAGCTCTATCCGTTCAACTTCCCTGGACACACCTCGTCTCCATTGGTTCAGCATATGACGAGTTCCATCACTGGTAACACGGTTGAACCTCATATTGGTCATGTGTGCTCTCTGTATATCACCCTGTAGGATTCCCAGCTGACCACCAAGGCTGTCAATCTTAGCTTCATCGTAAAGTTCGACAGCTATCTTCTTTAAAATGTCTGCAAACTCATTATCTGGGGGCTCCTCTCTAGGATGGTACACAGTGATAAATAATATTTTTTTTTAAAACCTGGCGGGGGGGGGGGGTCAAAGAACATAGGTATGATGTATTTGAATAAAAGAAAAAACGATAGAAAAAGTTCTTCCGATAATGAAACCATACTTGACATGCTCAAATTAGTAATGGAAATTCATTAAAGGAACTTATGTTAAACTTATATCATCAAAGACTGGAATGCAGCTAAGATTTTCTTTTCTTCTTCTTTCTGTTCACTTGGTTATCGAATTTTAATCTTTCCTTCATTTCTACTTCGACAATAATCACTCAACAAAAAAATAAACAGTTAAATATTAAAAGACAAATTAAATTTCTAAATATGATTGGGAATTTATGAAACATAAGTGCCGCCGTATATTTAGAACCGTTATTGACAGGCTAGCACCACTCATTTTACACCCCTAAAAAGGTGAACGAGGCAGTATATTTCGTAGTAATTGTTGTCACTACGAGATAAAAGAATGCATTCATTGCCATGTTAGGTTTATAGTTATTTCATCTCACCCTGCTTGTAATGTATCACTCCTTTCCATTCATCCGGTTGAATTATCCTCAGATGATGATGCGCCTGTCATGAAATAATGGAATAAGTTTGAATGAGAAACACAACTATAAGAGTAAACATGGGTAATGATCTTGTTCACTCTATCTCTATTTTAAAAAAAGAAGAAATTCTCAAGTGTAAATAATGCACAAGTATTACATTGCTCGAGTTTCCCTGGATAACGTAATCGAATTGCGTTATGTTTTGTTTAAACAACAATAACGATATATATAATATGTCTATAACAATTTAGTATTTAGAACATGTTGGGAAGTGATAAGCTTACTTTTTAAAATATTTCTAAAGTAGCAAAATATGGGATGATAAGCTTCATATTACAAGTATTTCAAGAAGTAGCCAAAAGTGGGAGGGGAGTTATACAGTGCGTCCCAGAAAAAAAAACGAAACCGAGAATTAGCGATGTTTTATCATAACTTAATGACATTTATATTTAATAAATGACACATATTTGGAAAGCTTAGATCCCCTTTCTCTCATTTGATGAAACTCATATGATGCACAGTTCACGCATAAGTGATTAAAACTAATCTCGAAGAGAGGAAATTGAAAAGTCATTTGGCGGGCGGTATCTGAATTTCAAAGGAAATATCATATTTCTAGAAAGTTGGGTTTCTGCCCTTTCATATGACACATCAATCACAAAAAATGAGAACGGAATGACAAAGTTCTGTTTGTTTAAAGTAGCCCTTACATTTTCATAATTTTAGCGAACTAATTAGCCCCCACTGGCTGCCTGCCGTAGCAAAAAGCAGAATTGACAAAAGACATAACTCCGTTGACAATCAGCCATGCATGAAGTCTTTCGTCTACGGCTGATTGTCAACGAAACGGAATTAAAGATAAACCCCAGTTCTGGTATAAAAAAAAAGAAAATTCATTCTCACAGAATCAAACGAAACTTACACTGAATGTTCAAGATTACAAATAAATGACATGTGCCAAACAATTTTGGAAGAAAATGTATACTGGCCTGAGTAATGAGCATAGAAAGACATAGAAATCAAGATAGTACAAACCCCGACACCATATGTTTTGTCCAATATAGCTTTCTGTGTTACTTTACCAAGACTAGGTCAAATTTATTATGATTTTTATGACTCCGGAACCTTGCAGTGCACACTAATACTTACATGCTACATGATCAACTGTTTCTGATATTTTTCCACACATTTTCTTTCACAATATGCAATCGCATTACCAGTACTAAAGTTTATCTTTAAGTCTTTTGTTATTTTTATTGGTTGATACGGCAGGCAGCCAGTGAAAACGAATCCGTTTAATCAAATTATGGAAATGCAAGCACTACTTTCAACGCACAGAACTTTGTTATTCCTTGCGCATCTTTCCTGATTGAGGTGTCATATGAAAGGGCAAAAACTCAACTTTCTAGAAAATTGATTTTTCTCTTTGAAATTCAGATATCGTTTGCCAAATGACTTTTTATTTTCCTCTTTTCAAATTGATTTCAATCACACATGCGTGAAATATGCATCATTATGATTTGCATCGAATGAAAGAGGAGGATCTGAGCTTTCCAAATATGTGTCATTTATTAAATATAAATGTGATTAAGTTATGATAAAACATCGATAATTCTCGGTTTCGTTTTTTCTGGGACGCACTGTATAGTAATGTTAAAACGAAATAGAGTTGAAAAGGAAGATGATATAGCAAATTAAAGTCTTACCACCCTGAACCTGTTTTCCAGAATTCATCCAGGGAATTGAACTCTGCATCCACTGAGGTGTCTCTACTTTCTTCTTCTGCTTTGTTGATCGTATCTCATTTTCTAGTTGAATTTTCGTTCTCAGCTTCCATGTCACTCGCTCAACTTGCTCTATACGCTTTTCCTTAGAGTCAAGCTCCTTCTTCCAGCTTGATTCTATTGAGCGTCTTTCCTTTTCAAAATGCGCTCTATCTTCCTGCCTTTCGTTCTTTAACTCTTCAACCTGCTTTCTTAGGGTCGTCTCATTTCGCTCTTTCTCTCGTACAATTTCTGTCAAACTGTCCACACGATGTTTCTTAGACTCGATTTCTTTCGTCATTTCTGCCGCCAGTGAGTGCTTCTCCTGTTCACCTCTCGTTCTGTCTTCCTCTCTCCCTTTCTTCCATTTTTCAACTTGCTGTTTAAGAGACGACTCATTTCGCTCTTTCGTACTTTTTCTGTCAAACGGTCTAAACGCTCTTCTTAGACTCAATTTCTTTCGTTATTTCTGCTGTCAGTGAGCGTTTCTCCTGTTCATCCCTTGTTCTGTCTTCCTCCCCTACTTTCTTAAAATTTTCAACTTGCTGTCTCAGAGTCGTTTCGTTTCGCTCTTTCTCTCCTACGATTTCTGTCAACGTGTCTACGCGTCTTAGCGTAGACTCGAGTTTCTTCGTCATTTCTGCTGTCAATGAGCGCTTCTCCCGTTCACCTCTTGCTCTGTTTTCCTCTATTATATTCTTTAACTCTTCAACCTGCTGTCTCAGAAATGTCTCAGTTCGCTCTTTCTCTCGTACAATTTCGTTAAACTTTAAAATGTCTCCAAATTCCGGGGGCTCGTCTCTAGGATGGAATGGTAATAATAAACAAATATTTTTAAAATGGTAGCAGGCAGCGAGCGTAGATATGCTGTATCACGTTACATAAGTAACTAAAATCGTTACTTAGATGGACCCAAAAATAAAAATGACTTACGATGGTGAGCCTACACTGAACATGCTCAAATTATTTATGGAAATCCATCGAAAGAATTTCACTTTTACGTTACAATCACCACAGACTAGAATGCAGCTGCAATTCGCATATTTTTAAAAATCAGATTTAATTTTCACTTTTACTTCTACATTAATCACAGGGGGTGATGACGTTTCTAAAACAAAATTGGATTAGGGAACTTAAGTGCTGCCGCAAATTTAGAACTGCTATTGACAGTCTAGCATCACTCATTTAACACCCCCCCACACAAAAAAAAAGAAGGTAAAGCAGGGGTATAATATGTTGATGTTTTGTCACAAAAGAAAAATCGTATTAAAATTCATTGGCATGTAACCAGTAAAATTACTTCATCTCACCCTGCTTGTGATGTATCACTCCTTCCCAGTCCTCCGAATAAAGTACTCAAATATGATGATCTGCCTGTCATGAAGAAAAGAAATCAGATAAAATAACGACCAAAATAAAAAAATAATATTTTGCATGATCTTTATCGTTGAATGTATTTTTATGTTTTTTTATTTTAACTTCTCAAGTGTGAATAATGCATAAGAATTACATTGCTGAAATTTCCATGGATAATCGAAATGCTGGACAGAAGGATTCATTCAAATGCATTGTAATTTACGCAGCCCGATTGGTTGCAGTATATTGACTCTACATTGTATAACAAATGCAAGGAAAAAACGTGAGAATCAAAGACTTAAAAAAAATAAAAAATAAGATCGAATATATGCGTTGAGGCAGTTTTTTGACCATGTGATCAAAAGTTTGCGTGCGTCTGATATGTCGGTGTGTTAATTTAATATGGGTCAACATTGATCCCATACGGGTGTAGGGTTTTAAGTTTTGATATCCAAAAAGTTTCTCCGTGGAGGATTGTGTGGCGTGATTTGTTGTGGATTTATTCGATTCCGATGGTTTGAACATTGTCTAGTGAGTGGGATGGGAGGTTGAAGCTAGTGTACTGTGTATGGTAGTATTTTGTGTTGTGTTGCCGAGTGGAAGTTCTTTATTTCGGATCTTGTGATGTTGAAGCGAGTGTAAAGTGTAGTTTCTATTTTGTCAATATATTGTTTGTTGCATTGAGTGCAGGTGATGAGATATATCACCCAATTTAATTATGATACCGTTTTGGACTATGATGAGCTGAATATTCTCAGTTTATCCAAAGTACCAAAACAGGGTTAGGGAGCTTTAAAGACCATATTTTGACTTGATAAGCTCAACATTATAAAGTAGCCACCAATGTAATGTTAAAAACAAAAAGGAGTTGAAAAAGAAAACAGTTTGAGAAATATAAGGTCTTACAACCTTAAGTTTCTTTTTTGGAAAGCCATTGACTTCTCTTTGATTCCTGCGTTATCTCACGTAGTTTGGTTCTCAGCTCGCAGTTCTCGTCCTCAATAAAATGAACCTTATAGTCAAGCTCCTTCCAGCTTAATTCTATTGACCGTGTTTTCTCCTCAAATCGCGCTCTGTCTCCCTCTCTTCCTTTCTTTAGCTCTTCCACTTGCTGCATTAGAGTCGTCTCATTTTGCTCTTTCTCTCGTACAATTTCTGTCAAAGTGTCTACACGTTGTTGCTTAGACTGTAGTTTCTTCGTCATTTGAGCTACCAGTGAGCGCTTCCCTTTTTCAGCTCTTCCTCTTTCGTCCTCCTTGTCGGTCTGTAGTCGGTCAACGTCTCGTCTTTCTATCTTCATTTCCTCCAGTTCATTTATTGCTAAGACTCTATCATCTTCTTGAAGGCATCCATGTAGGAGGTCAAGCCACTGCAGCTGACCTTTATTTGAGAGAATGTGATCATCCATATCTATTTTGTAAATATCAGTGATCCCGAGATGATTTAAATCAGTGTTCGCTTTCTCGATGGCTTCACGTCTCCCGGTGGAACGTATGGCACAGAGAGGGACGCAACCTATCCATTTGAAACATATTCAATGAGTTTATTAGAAATTACATCAATGTCATGATGATGTTGTGACTTCTATTTACCACACATACGTGGCGTTATCAGCTTATCTCCCTTTTTTTTTGGTGGGGGGATGTACTTTGACACAAATTAATAAAGAGAATTTTCAATATTCTCATCAACTTCGTTGAGTGGCATGGTTATGAATATATCGCTACATTTAAACTGTAAATATAGAGTCAGGAGATAAATTTACTACTGTGACAATGAACTTGAATTTAGCATTCAGGGTATCACCGCATTGTAATGTACACTGTTGGTCATAAAGGTGGACTAATTATTTTTACCCCAAATCATGGAATGATTTTGACAATGATTTATTCCTTATAGATCTAAATAATAGTATACATTCTCAGATTTGATTGAATAACAATTTGCCAGCGTTTGTTTTGCGTGACTGCTAAAGCATGTGTGTCCTGCTAAGCTAATCAAATAGGGCATTATAAATCCTCATTACTGTCAGTTATGACTTAAGGTCCCCTATAGTTGATTAGCATAATAGCATACACTGTCGTACTGGTGGG
>BEXV01001827.1:71294-82921 GCA_003118195.1 Hemicentrotus pulcherrimus
CCCCCCCCCCCAATGTTTTTGCTCATTACGCTACGGGTAGCATACACAGCAGTCGCGCAAAACAAACACTCAAAAATTATTATTCAATAAAATCTGAAAATGTATACTATTATCTAGATCTATTAGGATTTAATCATTGTCAAAATAATTCCATAAATTGGGGTAAAAATAATTATTCCACCATTATGAACAACAGTGTATATGGTATGTATCAACGGTGCAATTGATTATTTATTTACAATTGTTTGAAGAAACACCTATTATGTCTTCAGTTTATTCTCCCACCAACCAGGATTAGGGGCAAACTCACCTGTTACCTCCTTCATCACCTTTATCCATTGACGGCTATGTACAACATAATCCGGGCTGAAGATAGAAATGAGAAAATGCACCGATTCAGAATCATTATTATAGACGTGATTATAGGGTTAATGATAACAATTTGATTCTGCATCCCCCGCTCCACCCAAATCTCCAACTCAAATCGGCAACATCCCCAATGATGTACACGCTTCTCCAATTCAGTCTGGGATATTGTACAGATCATCTGCCCATATTTCAAATAACTAACTTATACTGTGAACAATAGATTCCACAAGTTCCGTCTCATATCATACATAAGACCGATGTATCATCTATTAATTATATTATGAACGATCTATCCAGTATTTTGTGGGATAAAGTCTTAGCGTTTGGAAAGGGCTAAAATCAATATTTTTGCAAGTTGTTGCAGAAACACACAAGTATAATCTTTATTAATTATGGAATTAATGATGTACCTGGCAAAAATTAAAAAAAAAATATATTACTGTTACTTTATGAGAGATGTTATTAAAATAACTGACAAACACATCATCATTGAGGAATTTAATTGATTTTTTCCAATATTGCTACTAAGAATAAATCAACTATTGCTAAAAACTTCTACTTATCATTTTCTTCTTATCTTCCAAGCCATTGCCATAATCCAATATTTTTTTAGCCCTACAAATAAAACTGAAATTATTAAAGCTGTTGAACAGCTAAGATCAAGTAAAAGTGCGAAATGTGATGGAATTAGCAAGTCAGTGATCAAACAAGTTATACATTGTATTACTAAGCCTCTTGTACATATGATATATTTTTTTAATTTCTTCTGGTAAATTTTCAAAAGACATTAACATTGGTAAGATTATTCCGGTATTTAAAAAAGGAGATCCTCATATAAATTTTTGAATTACAGACCAAAAACATAACTCCCCTGTTGTTTTAATTCTTAGAAAAGTTAATGTACAACAGGCTTATAAGTCATGTTGATGAGAATAATCTGTTGAATAATTCTCAATATGGATTTAGATCAAATTCCTCTTGTGATCTTGCACGTATTGACCTTCATGACCATATCCTTAATAATATGAATAATAATAACTTACACTAACTTAGTATATTTCTCGATTTGAGTAAGGCGTTTGACATAATTAATCACAATATTTTACTTTCTAATTTAGCTGATTTTGGTATACGTGGTATTGCATTTTTAAGGATTATGTATCTAACCGTTTCCATTATACTTTTCATGATAATGCTATTTCTCATCATGAGAGGGTCCGGTGTGGAGTCCTCAAGGGCTCAACACTGGACCCGCTCCTTTTGGTTGATATATATCAATGATTTAGGCCTATGTTAATCTTTCCGCATTTTTTCTTTTTCGCACAGGACACTAATTTAGTTCCTTCTCATAAAGATGGTGATACTCTTGTAAATAAGACAAATGAGGAATTAATTAATATTATAAATTGGTTTCATGCTAAGGAATCGGTGATAAATTATGATAAAACTAATGTTATGTATTTTTGTAAATAACATTTAAAACATGATATTTCCGATGTAATACTATTTATGAATCAAATCCCTTTAAGTTGTTCCCAAACTATCAAATTTCTTGGAGTAACCTTAGACGACGAACTATTTCTCTACAGCCATCGTTTCACTATAACTAGCAAAATCTCAAAAACTGTAGGAATTTTTATTTGTGATTTTTTGCCACAGAAGGAAATGAATATGCTTTATAATTGTCTAGCCTTACCTTTATAATAGCTTCAATTTCTTAATATAATTTGGGCGAATGTTGGAACAACGAAATTGGAACCGTTACACAACATACAAAAGAAAATTGTGGGATGGGAATATGCACAAATTCTTCCTTTAGATCTCATTCGCGACCATTATTCTTCCGTTTAAAAGCTCCAAATCTGTATGATATACATAGATTTGAAATATAATCAGAAATGGTTCGTACAGTGTTGAATCAGTCAGTAGAGCGTCCGCCTCACCACCGGGAGGTTGTGGGTTCGAACCCCGGCCGCGTCATACCAAAAGACGTTAAAGACGTTAAAAATGGGAGTTGCTGCTAACTTGTATGGCGTTTAACAATAAGGGATAGAGCAACGTCGATCTGGCGCTGCTCAGTGGCTGCCGGGCTCACGATCAATTACAGTGGACTTTAATATATTATTATTATTATTATGGTTATTATTATTAATTCATAATATTACTCCTTGCAATATTTCCCAAACGTTCACCATAGACATATCGGTCCATTATCACAATACGCGCTCAGGTAATAAATTTCATTATAAAGTTAAAAACGCAAATTTTACTTAACTCATTAAGGGACAGTGGTCCACCATTACCCCCACCCTCCCTGTATGATTGCTGTTTTTTTGTAGTGTTTTACTAGGATTACCATGTTGATGTGTATTTTTTTCATTGCTATTGTTTATACCATGTATTTTCTCCTTTACTGGGAACTACTACATACAAATGTGTTTTTTTTTAAACATTTTTTTTTAGTAGTTTCCGTTTTTTTTATCTATGTATATTTGTTACTTTTGTATAGGCCTATATCATATTATTGTCTTTTATGCTTGAGAAGAATTATAAAATATTGAACTGAACTGAATTATGTACGTGTGTGTGTGTGTGTGTGTACCCAGGCTTTTTTGTACATACGTGTATTAATCAGATAAGATTTTTTATGTCTAGGACCGACTTTTAAAGTGACTCGGTAACATTGTTGAAGGTTGAGGGAAACATGCGTAATTTTTGTATGAAATGTTACTTATTACATTCCTTCTACTGTACTGACCCTCTAACATGCAAAACATCCTAAAAAGGAATGGTATGTTACAATCGATATGATATTCTCCATTCGACAACTGCAGAAGAAAAGCCAGGAGCAGAGACAGCCACTGTACATTGCCTTCATCGATCTTACAAAGGCCTTTGACCTAGTCAGCAGAAAGATCCTCTTCAATCTGCTACAGAAGATAGGATGTCCACATACACTGCTAATGTTGATTGTATCCTTCCATGACGATATGCAGGTAACCATCCCATATGACGGCTCTACATCGGCCCTATTCTCAATAAACAACGGAGTGGAGCAAAGCTCTTCGGGATCTTCTTCTCTGTGCTGCTTTCACATGCTTTCAGATCATCTCAAGACGGCGTGTACAAACACACACGAAGCGACGGAAAGCTATTTAATCTTGCCCGACATCGGGCGAAGACGAAAGTGAGGAGCGTCCTGATTAGAGAGATGCTATTTGCAGATGATGCTGCTTTGGCATCCCAGTTTGAAGAAGCTCTCCAGAGGCTCATTGAATGTTTTTCAGAAGCATGTGAAGACTTGGGCCTGACCATCAGTCTAAAGAAAACAAACATCATGGGCCAGTATGTACGCAAAATTCCCGATATCTCCATTGGAAACTACACCCTCCAAGTAGTTGAAAACTTCACCTTCCTCGGCTTCGTGATATCCAGCAGCCTCTCTCTCTCTCGATCCTGAGCTCAACGTACGTATTGTCAAGGCAGCAACCAAAGTGTGCCTGGAAGAACACTTTTATCCACCAACACAAAAATGAAGATCTAACAGGCCTGTGTTCTCAGTACTCTGCTGTATGGCAGTGAGTCGTGGACCCAGTATGCACATCAGGAGCGCCATTTGAATTTTTTTCATATCCGCTGCTTGAGGCGAATCCTGGGCATCAAATGGCAGGACCACATTCCAAACAAGAATGTCCTCAAGAAAGGAAGAATGATGACAATATATTGTCTTCTATCACAACGACGACTACGGATGGCTTGGTCATGTCAGCCAAGTGGAAGACGGCCGCATTCCAAAAGACATGATGTATGGAAAGTTATAGCCACCGGGACCAGGGCTGTTGGAAGACATGTCCTTCGCTTCAAGGATGTGTGCAAGATGGATATGAAGGCCAGCGAAATCAACCCTACAAACTGGGAAGCCAGTGCTTCAGATCGCCCTGAATGGAGACGCGTAGTGAGGACAGGTATACAGAGGAGTGATCAGAGGAGAGTAGAACAGTGGGAGGAGTAAAGACAACAAAGACAGCAGCTAGCGACGGCTTCAACAGCATAGCCACAAATGACTTTTGTCTGCAGCAACTGCAACAGGCCCTGCCTCTCTAGGATAGGACTGTTCAGTCACAGCAGGAACTGCACACCAAGAAATTAACAAGTACAATTAACAAGCGCAATATTCTATTGTCTTTCGAGACCGACAGATGCCGACTGTGACTGACCCTCTAACATGCAAAACATCCTGAAAAAGTTCCCAAAGTTCAAACCACAAAGATATTTATGGTTTTCTTTGAAGGCATCATACAGCCTCTTACAGTAAATGATCCCAACCATTTAATAATTTTCCCAAATGTTTTTCCATGAAAATTAAATTAAATTAAAGATTTAAATGTTTGTAATGGTAAATAGAGCCAATTCATTGCTTTGTGACTCTTTACATTCACCTAAAATGTAATTAAATTGTAATAATATAGAACTAAGCTATGGTCACAACTCAATTTTTAGAGAAGTCGAGCAGGCTGCCTAGCCCCAGTGATGCTTGGGCGCTGTCCTGTCGATGTCATGTCGGTCGCTAGTCGATTTTAGGTCAACACTGGGCAAAATCTGGGAGCTTCTCCCCGAAGCGTCCCGGCAGTGACCGGCTGATGACCCACCGATTCCGGGCGGCCGGTCTCCCACCGGCCACCGACTGATTTAAAATAAATTGCCAGACGGCCGGCCGGTGATCGGCGGGGCATCTGCGGGTGTCTCGTAGTCGTATGCGTACATGCGGCGGCCCGCCCGGCACCGCCGGGAATTTCCCACGGGCAGGCTCCCCCCACATGCTCCTTGGTTTTCTTGCGTGTTTTGGGCATTCTTTTAGTTACACAAACTTCGGATAGAAATCTAGCCGTTTTTTTGGTGGAGCGCGCTGAGCAGCGCCTTATATACCCAGCCATGATCGGGCAGACGCAGCGGTAAATCGAGCTAGCGCTGCCTGCGGCCGCCGACCGATTTTTAAGTCGCCGGCCTGCCGCCGAGCAGGCTACTTTTTAGGGTTGCGACCATAGTTTAAAGAATCGTCCGAAAAACGTGACTCATTTTCGAACCTGAGTCCGATTAGAATCAGTTTATAGGTGAGGTGAAAGAGCTAATCGCGGACATTACCGCTACACCCACTCTCATATGCCACATGTTATGAATATTTAAATAACTTTTTTTTTACCAGACTCCCTTAATTTTTTACCTAGATTTTTGAAAAGATTTTGACAGTGTCCCTCACATGAGGCTTATTGCCAAGATTGAAGCATATGGAATTCAAGGGAAATTCTCCAAGTGGATTAAAGCCCTACTGACATGTAGAACGCAAAGAGATGGAGCCTACTCATCATGGAAGGGTCTGTGCTCGGCCTAATCTTCTTCTAGCAGTAAACTATAGTGTTTGCCGATGACACCAAAGTATTTGGACCGGAAAAAGTGCTGCAGATGTCAACAAACTGCAACATGATATTGATGCTCTGATGGAATGGTCAAACAGATGGCACCTACCTTTCAACGAATCCAAGTACAAGGTTATCCACTATGGACACAAAAACCCAAGAGCAAGATATTGCATCATACAAAACTCTTTGATAAAAAAACGTAACTAAGGAAAAGACCTGGGAGTCACCTTTGACCCATCCTTGAAATTCAGCCTGCATGTCGGAAAAATTACAGCCAAGGCCTATTCCACCCTTGGGCCCTTAAAAGAAACTTTCATCACCTTGATGAAAAGTCATTAGTTCTCCTGTATAAAACCCTGGTACGACTTTAGTTAGAGTACTGCTCAACAGTATGGAACCATCTTTTGAATAAGGACATGAGTAAGTTTGAAAAGGTGCAGAGAAGGGCTACAAAACTTGTCAAAAGTGTGAGACACTTAAACTACTCAGAGAGACTTAAAGCACTGAAAATCCCTACTTTACAGTTCAGACGGAAACGATCTGATATGATTCAAGTGTTCAAAATTATGCACCAGTTTGATAATCTTCAAGAACAACACTTCTTCAGCAGAACAAAGTGCAGTCGCACTCGTGGTCACTCATTTAAGCTTTACAATAAGGAAAAACTCATTCAGCCAGAGACTATATGTCTGGATATGGTCTTCCAGGCGATGTTGTGGAGAGTACCACTACCAATCGTTTCACATCTGGACTTGAGAAATGGTGGAAAGATGACCCAGATAAATATGATGACCCCAACCAAAGGAAACCATGGATAGGAAAAACAGTCTAACGACTGAATAATCCTGGATCAAGTGAGTTACAAGTGAGTTAATCAAGAGGTCATTAATAAATGTAAAAGTGAAATGTGAACAATATTAGAAAGGTGCTATGAAAAAAGGAAAGTTCAGAAAAGAACATTTGTGAAAATTCGGGCACTTTGGGGCAACGGCCCAATAAAGTTAACTAGCAATAAACCTGTACTTCAGGTATTTGTTTGAATTATGTTAGAAACTATTATCATAATCAGTGTTTCAATCCTAATTGATTAATGATAAATATTTAATAATTGTTTCTTATTATTAATATGCGCGTTTATGGCAATTTGATCAAAGCGCTAAAACCAGCGTTTTCTACTTGTGTAAATTATTGATTTCAGATTTGCGATAAAATTGTTTTTATTTGAATCAAGTCAAATTATTTACAGCCCCTGTGAATATGGAGAGCGAGAAATAATACTCACTCAACTAACAGCACTATACATCCAACCTTCCCAGCAAGGTCTTGTACATCTTCCCTGTATACATCTGGTGAGATGGTAAGAGAGAATGTGTTTGATACATTGTGCATGATGAACCTTATGATACTGTGAACATGACATTTAATCTACACGCAGACATAGATAACAAAATATACAAGCTTGTGTAGTTCTATAGATTACATGAACTATGCCAGAATAACACAAATTTAAAGAATTGTTTGTGCATTAACATTTGTTAATGGTAACCACACAATACATAATTTTGTGATAATAGAAACAGTGAACATAATGCCTTTCATGAAGAGAATCGCACATGGGTTTTAAAGTCGTGGAATCATACTAATGAATAATCAATGAATCTATGTAGACCTATGAATATAATGCCATGTGATATTTTTTTTAAAGAATTGCAGTAGGCAGAATTGGTACAATTACAAAACCAGAAATAGAAACACCATAACAACAACAACAAAATAAAGTTATTTTAAAAGCACAATACATCACTACCTGTAATAAAATTGTGCATCAACACTGTTTGATGCCCACGTGTATGCCCTTGCAAAATACCCTGCTGGTAGTTTCCAAACTAATTATATTAGGCAGGTCAAAGGTCACAGTGAAACATACACACGATATAACAATATTTTTTTTCTCATATAAATAACATGTTAAATTAACCAATGGCTTACACATATTAGTTTGTTCTTATGTTATTCCCTTCTTTAAAATATAAATATGATGTACTACGCCCAATGTTTTTAATGTGCCATGTATTGTTGACTATTAAAACAATGTCTTTATAAAAGAACACATGTGTTTAAATATTTCTCCCCTTTCAATACGATGGAGGTGTGAAGATGTCAATAAGTAATGGGTTGCTTAGGCATATGACATGGTTCATACCATCAATATACAGAAAATTGAAATGTTGAAGATTCAAGATTATTGGTCCATGCATGCAAATATTACATAGGAATTTTGCTTCCAATGTTTTTTTTGCAGTGAACATACAAAATAAAAAAAAATATATATATATAATTCAAAATTTAACAATATAAAACAATTATCATAAACATTGATAATTATTTATAATGTGCTTGTGCTCCCCAATTTCATATTGTCTACAATTACCATGCCTCATAAATTACCATGCCTCATAATATTCCCCTCAGTTTTCTGCAACCCCCCCCCCCCCCANTTTGGCCCGATCCACAGTCTCCAGTTATCCGTTTAATTGCAGTTCAATAGCTATCGAAAACAACAACAACTTAAAATCGAGTAGGAAATATATGATTATATGGACGACTGTCTTCTAGTAAATAAGAACAATTATACAATTTAAGCGACTATAAGTATAACTATGACGATGTTGAATAATGTATGATTGCAATGTAATGTAGTATCCTATCAATGTACAGGTAAAGCATGCCCAATTATGATCACATAGGACCAACACGCAGTCGGGTATACATTCTCTCATTTAGGGCACGTGGGCATAAGTGCCTAGTAAAGACAATGAAGAATAAAATAGGAAAATAAGAATACATTATTTGTTTTACCCAACATAGGGTGTTTATACATTCTACAAAATGCTAGTTTATTTAGGGCAAAAGAGCATTCCGTTAGTTTAGTATACTAAATACATCAATTGCCCATACAATTCATTATTTCACCAAAAATATATATTATGCTTTAATAGGAAATAGTTTTCATCCCATAGATACAGGTTCAAGGTAGAGGCGTAGTTCCATTTGAATTACAACAAACACAAACAAAACAACTTTACATGTTTTTCAATATACAAACCTGTAAAATGTAACACGATGACAGATATAGAATCGGTAAGATATTCGTTTTTAATCTCAGTAGATGTTTGACGTTTAACAGCGAGCTTGCACCCCCCCCTCTTTGCTTCTCCATGAATAGCGCGTCTCAGGGCAAGGACTACGTTGCGCGAATACCCGCTCAGATCAATCATACCAATGGCAAGCTTATCAGGAAACACCACTCGTTCATCATCACAAGGTACAGCCATGCCTGGTCTGTACGACAAGATTTCATGTCGTAATGTTTTGATCCTCGTCTTCAAATTCGCTTTTGAAGAAGCCATTTTGAATAACTACCTGCCTACGTTTGGAGAGGATCATCCAAATGCAATTGATTTAAGCAGTATATTCATGCAATGCAAATGTTACTGTTTACTGTATGTCTTCTAGAGACTCTAGAGGTTCCAAAGTGCATCAACTGTAATTCATCTATGAAATTCGATTACATTACAAATATTAATGCATGTGTATTTGTATGAATCCGGAGCGAGCCTTATTTGTTAAGCTACGGTCACAAAGGTTCGTACGAACGATGCGTTCGTACGAATCTCCCTATTTTTTCCATGGTCTTCCCGAATGTCCATGTTCTGAAAATCATTCGTACGGCGTCCGTAATGGCATTTGTGACCGAGGCTTTAGTAAGGATAGGGTCAATAAACCATGGACTTCGTATTTTCAGTCTTGTTAAAATTGTTGCTATAACAAATTACAAGCATTAAAAACATTAATTAATATCATATATAATTATCCGTGTCCGACATCTAAGCAGTGGTTTGACAAATTCACATTACACTCGTTTGAAATGCCAAGAGGGCCAAGCTGTCAATTTTGTATACAGATATTGCCTGGCAGGGTGTAATGTAACATTCTTAGGACCGCTGAAGGCAGTTATATTTTCCCTCGGGAAAACAAAACCACGTGGGAAAATGTAACTGCCGAATAATGTTATATAATCTCGCAATAGATATCACGTGACGTGCTGTGGACCAATCACATATCGGTATCTGTCTTAGCTATCTAATACAATAATCATATTGATTGGCTCCTACTTTGTTCGGGATATATACGACATAATTATGTTATGTTGCCCTCATCAGACCCATACTGCCCTCGTCTTCGACTCATGAATCTAGTTCAGGCAATATATGTCGTATCCCCCTCAAGGCCAGTTAATAAGTTGTAGATAACTTGACATACATTGACACACGCTACTTCTATTATAAGTTACTCATAAATCGGCATACGTCGAGATAATTTCTAGTGTACCCTAAACTTATTTCCAACCTATGAGTAACGTGCTTTGAACCTACGTCGAACTTATATCCAAAGCATATTGACGTATGTATAGACATATCTGACGTGTTCCGGACGACCACGGAACATACTGAACATGATTCTAATTTTAATACAGCTAACAGATAAAAGCGTATTGGCAGAGTTCATATTGAAACGTTGTATCATCCGCTCAATCTGACTTGCGTGCATGGAACAAATAAGCATTTTCCATGAAAAAGTGAAGTTTTCTAAAATGTGCGTTTCTTCCAGCATTGGGGCGCCCGGGAGTCACTCGGGTAACATTTCATAAAGCATAATATAAAAAGACTATATGCACATTTCCTGTACTTTTGACGGAAAAAATAGATTTATCCAGCACAATGTCGCCTCTTTTTGCGTTGGTGAAGAGAAAAAAACTCTCACTCGTTTTACTGAGGTCAAGCGACTTTGGGGCAAGCGGTTAATGAAAATACTAATCGTTAGCTTTATTCTGGTTTTGATTGATTGTATAATGTTGTCGGAATAAAGGAAACAAAAAGGCTTGACCAATAACTTATCAGCGTCTGAATTAACTTTCTGACCTTGAATTCACTGAGGCAAGCGCACATATACAGGTTCTAATGACGTCATCTTCGCTCAATCAGTGCCTTTTATCGTAAAATGCTACACTTTCACAATGTTGATACATCTTTTTTAATTATTAGTAAGATATAACATATTTTGTATGATATCACTGAAAATTTGGGTTTTATATAATGAGTAATTTTAAAATAAGAGACATTTTACTGTTTTAATTTACTGGATCGTCATTAAAGTCGCAGGGTAGAAAGATGCATTTTCTAACCGCGCCAAATTTAATTTACGTTCCGACATTCTGTTAAATGGGTTTGTGTTGTTAAGAATTCACTGCTTTCTGCTTCACCAAACGTCTACATGCGGAATCGTTTATCAACTAAATTATTCAAATTTATGGAACTCCTTCCCAAGTGTTTGTGTTGTTGAGGCATTTCATTCACCTGCTATCATTCTTTGTACTCCAATTGCAAGAACGCAAATTACATTTTGGTTTTATTGTTCATGCGGAGTCGTTTATCAACTACATGTATTCAAATTTATGAATGCTTCCTTCCCAGGGGTGGTGTTTATTAAAGCATTTAATTTACCTGTTATTATTCTTTGTACTCCAATTGTTAGAATACAAAATGCATTTTGTTTTTATCGTTTCATTCAATAAGTAAGTCAATAAAAGAGCATGTTTTGCACAATAAAAACAAAGTGTGTCCCTATTGTACAATGAAATGTGTACCCTCATTTTGTAATAGTTAATTTACCCATTCACATAATGGAACTACCTGCCCGGGTAAAGCCAGTGGCCCGTGACCCGAGAGCAGCCAACATCAGACAAATCAAAGCAAACGTTTCCATATTGGGGGGGGGGGG
>BEXV01001828.1:22738-34284 GCA_003118195.1 Hemicentrotus pulcherrimus
GGGGGCATGGGGGGGGGGGGAGGGGGGGGGGGGGTGGCATTTCTTTCAAAGTGAATGGCATGTGAGATAAAAAGGCTTTGGGATGGGGGGGGTGTGGTATGGATTGGTAATATTGCCTTCCTCTTTACCCTAAATTATTCTCTCTTCCTCTCTCCCACCAGACTGGGCTGGGGGAGGGGGGCATGCATGTGTACCTCACCTTGCAATGTTATTGCTGTTAATGATATCACACAAATAGTGGTCAGATGGTGGAGACAGAAGTAAACATTGAATAATGCGTTGCAGTGGATGTAGACTAAACTTAAAACATGTCTGCCGCCCTCTCTCATTGTGAAACTAATTTGATTGATTCTATTGTGAAGAATGGAAGGAAACCTTTAGTTTTTTGTGATGCTTTTTATTACTTACTATTTTCACAAGCCAATTCAATTAAGTGCAATTTGTTGACCTAATGGTTAATGGTGATGCATGTATGATCAAACAGATATAATTTTCAGTCTTTGTTGTTTGAAAAGTAATGTCTTCTGAGTTCTGATAGCTTTATAAATCTATTTATTTTACAAATTCATTTACTTATTTTAGAAAGAAAAATTAACACTTATGCACTTATCATTTCCTAGAAGTGATAATAAAAAAAATTAAAAATTAAGTCAAGACTTTATTGTTACCAGGAATTATTTTCACTCTACTTTACTGAAAAATATTTTAGAGGATGCTTTTCCTCTTTGTGGGATTCAAGGTGAAATGTTTGGGCAGAACGCAATATGAGTATGATGGTCATACCATCTACCGTGGGTCCTACCCATGTACAGTATGGGAAAGTCATCTTCATGTGGGGCTCCGTTTGTATTACCGCAGTGAAATATTTTTGATATTAGATTAAAACCTTCGATCGATTGCTTTGAGGATTAGAAATAACTGTATGACTGACCTTTGTGAGGTTCATTGATAAAAATAGGGACCATAGTTTTGTTGGCAATTCAAGTTATTTTGAAGACATTAACACAAGGTTAAAGGTAATACAAAGTTTAGGGAAATGTTGAAAAATTGGTGTATAGTGATTCTTTACATTTTTGATATATTTGGATGCCCCTGTGAATGTATAATAAGCACTAAAAAAATTAGCCCCTAAAACACTTCTGCTTTCGAAAAAAAATAATAATGAAAATTTATTGGTACTCCCGATAAATTTTGATGCATTTCAAATAGCGCATACAGCCATACAATGGTAGCTGAAACCCTGAAAATTTCAAAATATGTAGTTGTGATATATACCTACCAAACGGGAATACCTTATCGGTCAAAATTAGTCAAGAAACATTGTTTTATAGCTTAATTAATATCTTGACCTTGAGAGGGCGCTATACAACATAAAGATTTTGTTATTAATAATTTCATAACTTTAGACTCGATTTCAACCGCGACAGCGATCACTGCATATTGTAGGATCGCATATGCTTCCAATATGTTCATTTGAACCAAATTCATGACCCCATACCCAAACTTTGTATTACCTTTAACTCATAGAGAAACAGAGTTTTCAAAGGTATAGCTTAAAGAAAAAGTCCACCCTGATATTAAGTTGTTATTAATAGAAGCAGAAAAATGAGAGGAATAGGTCAGTTTTTATTGGCGACATATTGGCAACACTTTGATGTGTCTTGTAAGCTACTCTCCAATTTGCTCTGTACAGAAAATGTCATAAACCTTCAATTTCTCAGTTATTGATGACGGCATAGATTTGTTTTGTTCAGGATTGTATAGAAACATATCTGCAATAATGATATTTAGGGTAAACGTTTGATTGAAAATTTTCTTAAAGAAAAATATAGATTTTTTATAACAGCGCAAACAGGAGGAGAGCTCTCAAGATACTTCATACAGTTGCCAATTTGTGCTTGATTGATCACACCTTTGAAAATTCATAACTTGTTTTATTTTTAGTTGATTTTTGCTCAAACTGTCACTGACCTGTTTTTCTCATTTTATGCTTCAATTAAAACCAACTTGATATAAGGGCGGAGTCGCCGGACTATCCCTTAAATCACTTTTGCCTCCCCAGAAGGTCACACATTATAATAATGATGATTTACTTGCAGTCTTGAACATTTAAACCTACTTTGCCTCTAATGTTATCAACAGTATTACAGAAATCAACTGCCTACAGTGTAGAATCACATCAAATGTTTTCATTTTGTTATTTTATTATTTTTAGGCATTAAAAGCCTTCTGTGGGAACAAATTCCACAATGTTTTTACATTTTTCTTTTGGAGTAAAATAAAACTGGCTATTCTTACTCCTATCATAAATGAACCTGTCCACCAGGTAAAAAGAAATTTTCAACTAAAAATCACCAAATATGGAGTTAATGGACTACCCAATGCTTTTTGCATTTACGGTTTTCACTGGCTGCCTGCAAAAAGGCTGCAAGAGCTAAATGTAGCATTGTCAGTAACTGCCTTCTTGCTGGTGGAGACGTATTTTTGTTGGTCCACCTGAAATAAACAGCCAGTTCAGTATGCTTTTAATGAAAGTGTTATCCGAAATGGGTCTTTTTAGGAATGACTCAGTGAACATTACTGGGTGGTCAATCAGAGATTGAACGTATTTCAGGACTCGCTGGTTTTGACGTATCCAGGCGTGATGTGTGATTGTATTTACTTGAGTGAACATTGTAATCCCATCATCATTTTTGTGTGGAGGCGTGTTTGATGATGTTGTTTAGCTCCTAATTAAAAATACAGCTGTGCTAATGATGTCATTCAAGGTCACAGCAGGAGACTAACTTACAGATGACCTGTAAAACCTCTTTCACACATGACACAGCAATGCAATTTTTAAAGCGGGAAAAACCCAACTGCAGCAAGGAATAATCATATTGGAGTTTTCCTTTACAGATGTGTATGAACAAACTCTAACTGTTAGGCCCTGTAATAGTACATTCACTATTCACCCCAAACTGGTTGGTTTGGCACAAAGACTTCTTTCAAAGGGACAAAACAGGAAGAAAGAGATCTCAAAGTTGAGTCTATAGAGCTATGATCTATCCACATTGATTGAATATTATCTTGTTTGAGTTCTTTCCAAAGTTACAGTAGGGCTTGCCTTTAGATGCAGGATTAGGATACTATTAAATAGTTTTTAGTAGCTTTCTCTGACTGCATCTAGATCTACAACAACATTTTAGTCTTCACATCAATATCAGCTAAATTGTTTAACAGTCATACATAATAGTATTTTACTATTCTTTCATTAAAGGCCTAAAATGTAGTTTTTGACTAAATTGGCTTTATGCCCTTCTTCAGGTAACAGTGATATGATCATCAAAGCAATTGACCAGATAATTTTTGACACCATTCATTTTCCCCTTCCTTCCTTTAGTCACTGCCCACTAATCACTAGCGGCTACAATTTTTCGGGGAAATTCTGATCTGAAATATATTTGATTTGCTAAGTCCAGCTAAATAAATTTTGATTGGGAACCATTATGTTGCTATTTTGGTGGCAGAAGGGGTTAAGTGACAGATGTTTGGCGATAACTTACATGATTGAGGGAACATTCACAGGTACCAAAATCTTGGGGATTGATATCAATATAAGAAAGATATTTTCATTGCAGAAAATGAAAGAAACATGAATTTCTCAAAGCAGTAAGCCATGAAACAAAGTTGTTTCACTAACATTAATTGTAGTTTAAAGATGAAGTTGAGTAGTGGTCATGCGATTGCATTGTGAAAGAAAAGGTGTGGAATCGACCAGAAAAGGTTGATCACCTAGCATGTAAGAATGTGTGTGTATTGCAAGGTTCTGGAATCATCAAAATGATAAGAAATTTGGTAAAGTTACACACACTGTACACAGAAAGATGTATATGGGACTACACGAACACGTGGCGAAAAAAACCTTCCCCCGAGTTTTACGATAAACATGACATATTTAGAATATGAAGGCATTTGAAGAGCCATGCTTTTCATTGAACATGTCTTATCTGATGTTCTTCCACACCTGCATTATAACAAATGATAAAGTTCACGAATTATTTTTCACCTCTTCCCAGAACTCAACCTTCTCTTTAAGAAGAAAATGCCTTATCTACTCAAGTTACTTATTTAGCCATGTCTCAAAATAATCAACCAAATGAGATGCTACCCTTTTTAACTAACAGTGCAGTGTTCGTATCCTGTATTGTATCCTGTTTGTATTCATAGTGATCGTTCTATCCCTTGGACATCCATTCCACACCTTTAGTTCGCAATATGTACATATAAGTATGAGAACAGACTTGTCTAAAAAAATTAAGAGTTCAATGACATGCTGCCTTTTGCCACCCAAGTACACTGTTACATACTATTAGTTAACATCCGTCAGGTTTGCATTATCAATTAAATTTAAAACAGTTGTGAAAATGGACAGGACTTTTTCAAAATGATAATTCTGTGACATGCTGCCTTGTGCCACCCGGGTTAAGACACCGGGTTAAGACAAAATTATTCAAGTGATTTGTCCATAAGTTCGGCCGCCATGCAATACTCATTGATTAATGTCCCTTGAGTTTGCATTATTAATCAAAACAATTGTGACAATAGACACTCCTCTTTCAAAATGATAATTCAGTGACATGCGATCTTTTACTACCAAAGTGCTGTGTAATAAGCCAAGCTTATTCAAGAGATCTTTCTATTAGTTTGGCGGCCATTCCATACATTAACATCCCTCGATTTTGCATTATCAACTAAATTAAAAACAATTGTGACAATGGACTGTCCTCTTTCAAAATAATAATTTAGTGACATCCTGCATTCTGCCACCCAAGTCAGTGTTAAGCCAAGCTAATTCTAGTGATCTTTCGATAAGTTGTGAGGCCATTCCATACTCATTGGTTAACGTCCCTCGAGTTTGCATTATTAATAAAAAATGGACCGGCCTATATCAAGATGATAATTCAGTGAGATGTGACCCTTTTACCACCAAAGTACCGTGTTTAATAAGCCGAGCCTATTCAGATAATCTTTCTATAAGTCGGGAGGCCATTCCAATTTCCATACTCATTGGTAATAACAAAACATCCTTCTGGTTTGCATTATAAATTAAAACAATTGTTACGATGGACCGGCCTCTTTAAAAATGATAATTCAGTGACATGCGATCGTTTACCACCAAAGTATTATGTTATAAAGCAGAGCTCATTTAAGTGATCTGTCTATAAGTTGTGAGGCCCTTCCATACTCATTGGTTAATGTCCCTTGAGTTTTCATTATCATTTAAATCTAAAACAATTGTGACGATGGACCGGCCTCTTTCAAAATGATAATTCAGTGGCATGCAACCTTTTCCCCCCAAAGTACCATGTTAAAGGTACTGTCCCATTTGAAGGCCAAAAAAATGAAAAGGTAAAGTTCCAATGGCATTTGAAAGTAAATAATAATTCAGAATTTCCCTTCAAAAAAGGGGGCTTGAAATAAAGTGGGAAAATAACGACTTTTAGTTGTTGAATCGACTTAAGAGCTATAGAACCAGTAAGTGATAGTCTGATTTTCAGACCATTGTACCGAAAGGTCGTACATTTCATCAATTAGCCATTTTAGCCATTACAAGAAATGGGTTATTGATGTAGACAAATGCTCATGGACCCTGTACAGCTCATTTTATGTATGTTATTACCAAAGAAAAAATAAGCCAGTCGGTCACTCAATAGTGTCTGACAGTGAAGTCTAGCAAGTAAAAGGGTTTCCTTGCATAATTTGAATATAAGGACACAGCTAACATTTAAATTTCACAGATAGGACATACATGACACAGACCTTCCAACCAGTACGATTTAGTCATATTTAGTATGATTTTTAGAGGCAAATACGATTTTCCACTATAAAATACGATTTTCAAAAAAAATTTAAGAATACAACTTTGTAAGTAAAATAAAACTTTTGGGATTGACGAATACAGTTTTTGAACTCCAGAGGTTGGCAGGTCTGCACGACATATTCATAATTCCTCTAAAGTTCTACAGAATTTTATGTTGGCTGCAAAAGGGACATACAGTGTAGTATGTTTGAGCCAAGCTTATCCGAGTGATCTTTCTATAAGTTTTAACGCCATTCCATACTCATTGATTAACGTCCCTAGAGTTTGCATTATTAATCAAAACAATTATGACGATGGGCGACCTGTTTTGAAATGATAATTCAGTGACATGTGACCTGTTGCCACCAAAGTACGGTGATAAGCCAAGCCTATTCAGGTGATTTTTCTATAGGTTGGGAGGCCATTCCAATTTCCATACTCATTGGTTATTAAAAAACATCCTTCTAGTTTGCATTATAAATTAAACAATTGTGACCATGGAGAAGCCTCTTTCAAAATGATAATTCAGTGACATGCGACCTTTTTCCTCCAAAGTACAGTGTTAAGCCAAGCTTATCCGAGTGATCTTTCTATAAGTTTTGATGCCATCCCATACTTATTGATTAATGTCTCTCAAGTTTGCATTATTAATCAAAACAATTATGAGGATGAACGACCTGTTTTGAAATGATAATTCAGTGACATGTGACCTTTTGCCACAAAAGTACGGTGATAAGCAGAGCTTATTTAAGTGATCTGTCTATAAGTTGGGCGACCATACTCATTGGTTAACATCCTTTGGTCTGGGAGGGTGAGATGAATCAAAACAAGTCTGAGAGAGAGCGTCCTTTAGGGAGCGTTTGGACTGGACCCAATCAAAGTGAGTCATACAAGATAACCACTCTCCCTCTTTGCTGATTAAAGGACAATCCAACACCGACAGCTAGTTGCTTTGAAGGAGAGCAGGGAAATGAATACGAACTGATTGTTGGGTGGGGGGGGGGATCAAATAGGATGGATTACAGGAGAGTTCTGTAAGTTTGGAAACTGAGATGAGATCACTGTTTTATAGAACTCTCCAATTATTAAAATAAGTCATTCAACCACAATTTCGTTCGGATAAGTCTCCCTTTTTTGTATACTAAAAACAACTGTAAATTTTATGGTATCTCTGAAGTACCTTTTCCCTTCAGACTTTTCCCTTCGGCTTTTCCATATTGGATCAAATTTGAATCAGTCCTTTTCTTTGATTGTTCTGCTTTACTACTATTTATGTAAGCACAGTCTCTATTTTAACACTTAAACACAAATTATTTAGCCTTGGGCAGAGCCTACATGTAGCTCTGTCAGTCTCTGGCCGTGTCAAATATTAAAGAGAGGCTTCTTTAATATACAGCAGTAGACCTGCAGTCAGTATAGTCTCACCAAGAAGTTACCAGCTGGTAACTTCTTGGTCTCACATTGCAGACACTGTTATGCACAACTGACACGAGTCTGCGCCTGCCAACATCATTTCACTTCCTAGCAAAGTTTGGATGCCCTTTAATGCTTTGCAAAGATCTGCGGAAGAAAGGGAGATTTAGAAAGTGCAATGAGAATTTGATATCACATTTACGTTTCAAGGTTGATATCTTTCATTTCAGTCTAGTTCCTTTCTCAAGTAATGTATTTGTGCTATGTCATGCCACAATGCACTTTGTTTTTTTTCATCAGCCCCCTTGTTGGGATTTAGGATCGGGGATGTTGTATCATGGGAGTTTTGTGAGCACTGCACTTAATTCATTCCTAAATGTTATACCTTGTCTAGAATTGATTCATTTTGAAAAATCCCTTTACTGCTAAGTAGTTATACAATTTAAATCCATTGGTTTTGATTTTTTTTTTTAAATGTAACACTAAAGTAAACTATGATTTTAATTTGTTAATTTTCTGTGTTCCATCCTTGTTAAGGACTTTTCATATTTGTCTTAAACCTGTGCAATTTTCATATTCAATAATGATTGTGAAAATTCCTTAATGCTAAGTAATTTCACAATACACTTCTCAATTATCTGTTTTTATTCTAGATTCAAAACTTTCCATATTTGGATTGTGTAAAGTATTCAATTTTATATGAAAACAGTATATATATATATTCATGTTCAAATGTTATTCTTTCATAGTTCATTATTTCAAACAATTTACATGTACATGTAGGCTGGTTCCCATAATAATAATATTAATAATCATAACAATATGTCTTGTTTACCCAGGGTAACCTCATAAGTATTAATAAGTATGCTCTCCCTGATATGAGGTCACTGCAGTTCCTTTAAGATTCTTGGTTGATAATTTCAGCGCCATATTTTTAGACCATATCGTGGGGCCCGCTTGACAAAATAGTTTGAATACTTGTCAACCTTTTTCCATGCAATTCAGAAATTTCAGATTTTAATTAGATTTGTAAAATGAGGATAGGGGAAATGCACTGTAAGTCTGTCTAACACATTAAATGTAGAGTAGTTTGGGATCACAAGGTTTTTTATTTTTCATTTTTAGATGCTTATAGATGTAAATGTTGTTTCTTGTGGAAGTGAACTCTTTCTTTGTTAAATATATGCACATGCAGAAGATACTCTGTAGTGTGTACCAGCATGATGTAGATATTAGCATTTAGATGACTTCCAATTTGACAAAGAGAAATGTAAAAAGTGAATTCTTAATAAATCCCCAAAAGAAATGAGAGATTCAGGAAGGCAATTCACACTATTAACAACAAAAAGACTGATAAACCCTGTACAACCAGAAATTTTTGCCCGCATGAAATATTTTTAAATATCACAAGTAGTTCAGATTTGTGAAAGTTACATGCTCCATAATCTCATTAAAACTAACCCACGCTACATTTTTTAGTAACTCGTATGTTTCTTGCCATGAAAAATAGCCATCATTTCACAAATCGCAAAAGTTTCATGTCACAAAAGTTCTGGTCAACCGTAGAGAAATGTGGTCAAGATAGTGCCCCTATATCTAAAGTTCTGGAGCTCGCTCATTTTGACTAGGGGGGTCTATAGCTTTCCAGGAAGTCTGCAAGGATGGGAGTACATGAGGATGTAGTTTATCAAGACCCATATTGTGAATTACCATCGTCAAAATATGTTTTAAACATTCTTCATAGCAAGCGGCTTAGCTGGCAGCGGGCCAGGCAGAAAGCGTTATGGCGATCTTTCAGCTTGACTTATTTTGACGGAAAAAGGATGACAAGCGTTCATCATCACGACAAAAAAAAAAACTGTCTCGGTGTCACAGAAGAGTTTCCATGGCAAAAAGATGTTAAGGTGTTTTGTTGCTTGAATTTAATTATCAGCTAAAATTAATATCAGATCTCTTTTCAATATATGAACCTTTACTGCAAACTGGCCATATTTTCCTTTTTCAAGGTGGCTAGTCCGATCCAAAAGTTGATTCAAGGAATATTGATAAATATGCAGCTTCTCTACCTTGCACATACTTCATCGATTTTGGTTAATCTTCAAACCTTCACTCTTCATTAAGGGTCATAGTTAAAAACAGAAGTGAGCTTCAGTCCACTGGATTGTCAACCAACAAGACCGACAGATTGCAAGACTGTTCAAGACCGCCAGGTGACAATAACGTTGACCCCCAAGATTGATAGGCCGCAAGACCGACAATGTTGGTCTTGCAGGCTTTATGAAAAGTTACCTGAGGGTCCACAAGGTTAACCAGGACGACATTATCAGTGTCTCGAACTATCTTTCGATTAGAATGTCCACAAGTTAGAAAGCACAAGGCTCTCTTCTTTTTTTATACAAAATCGACTCTCATCTTGTTCTCAGTAGACAGATCAATAAAACTTATCAAATTATTAGATTTACCGGTAATTTAAATTTCAACCCATATTAACTGGATTAGATGTTTAGTGGTTAAGGATTCATTCAAATAAGGGAATACATTTACAAGTAGGGTCACTTGCCAATTTGAAAACAAATATTAAAGTATGAGTCTCGTCTATGATACATGGGGCCGGAGTAAAGGATGCAGACATATCAAATGATAACCCCCTATCTAATGGTCTCCATTATAAGAAGGTGGAGATTGATATGTCAGTACTATGTAGGGAAGTAAACAACTGGGAAGATAGATAGTTAGACATGCATGACGATAAGGGCAACTGTAATGTCATCAGCATCCAGGGGGGTGTTTCACAAAGACTAAGATCGACTTTAAGTTGGACTTAGTATAGCAGGCCGTTCATGCCACTGGTCGCTCTCACCATTGGTCTCTAAAGGGACGTCACAAATATATAGAATTCACATCTTTGTGAAACAGTCCCCTGGTTTGATGGAACCAATTTTTTTTTTGGAGTAAATAAAGGGATAACGTGAGACGAGTCTAGCATAGATGAAAGCTGCCTGTAGCAATTTTCTTTTCTTCATATGTAGTGTCTCAACGTGCTACAGATTCAGGAGAGGAATTTTTAGAGCTCTTGTTTAATTCCTCATTTTAAAATTACAATTATAAATTTAAAACAGTATACCGGTATCTACAACCAGTACCTTTCATGACATTAACAGAGCTGAGGCTCCTCTCCCCCCTCCCTACCCCTCCAACCCCCAGGATCAAACCTAGGCTGGCGAACATAAAGTTATGCATCACTCACAAAACAGTGCACAAATACTTGTATACCCAACAGGTGCCTAAAATTGTGACAATCTTGTAATTTTCTTTGCTTGTCTGAGATTTCTTTATATCAGTGATGCAGAGTATCGTTGATCTGTCATAGATTAAGCTCCCCATTGCCATATGTATCGCTCTAATGTGCTGTAATGCTTTCCGGGCAATGATTGGAGCATTCAAAAATCAAAAGTTCACTAGACCCCTGCCAGATCTTGTTGATATTCTGTCACCATGCAGACGCACCAAAAACACCGAAATCAACTTGGAAATGTTTTGAATGAGAGCTTGGAGAAACAATCTTGGACATTCTGGTGACAGACATGCAGTGTATTGGGAATAAAACCAACCTGTAGTCTTGTGGTACATGCTCTTGTATTACATCCTTTTTCTACAATGTATGCTCATGGAACATTATTAATAGCCCTTGGAGTTAAGACCTTCTGTAATTTCCAAATTGGAAACTATCTTGTAAGCAATGCTTGATAATTACACATCTCTTTCTTATCAAAGTGCACAGCACATACAGGTTTTGTTTGGACAGGACAGTTTTCCAATCACACTCCCTTCCTCAAAAAGCCCCCCTGCCCCCCCTTTTTTTTTGGGGGGGGGGCTTTTTTAGGAAGAGAGAGAAACAAATAAAAGGAAACAAAATATGGATTTAAAGTTCTTATCTGGGTCACTTCTCTTCATCTTCACCATTCATCCACCTACATGTAGGCCTACTGGTGGTTAAAACAACCTATAAAAATAGCAACCCCCTTCCTCACTAGAACCATGCCCTGCCACTTTACTTTATGTTAGTTGCATCTGTCATTGTATGCCTATTCATCACCTGTGACTTTCAATGCACTTTCTTTTGTTGTACATGGATCTGTTACTTGTATGTTCATATCATTTACTTAAAGAGGAAATGTTAGGATGTCTAGACTGTTTACTTCAATGACTTTTGATGCCTTGTAAACAGGAATCAAGAGTCAATCTCTTTAATTCCATTAGGATATTGATGCATGCATCCTTGTACCCTATT
>BEXV01001829.1:47523-68585 GCA_003118195.1 Hemicentrotus pulcherrimus
TTTTTTCAGTGTTAAGAACAAGACGATTTTCCTTAATCCATGCCATGACTCTGTTTAATGCAACAGTTAATTTTTCTTCCACAACAGTTGCATCATTATCACTAACGGTAAGTGACGTATCGTCAGCATACATATCTATGATACCTTCAGGAGTACATTCGGGTAGACTATTAACATATATTGAAAATAAAAGGGGACCAAGAATTGAACCTACATTGAATTGGGTCACTTGTTTGCGATCCCCTAAATATGATTTGAACCAATAAATAGTCATATTACTACAACCTATACAAGATAGTTTATGTAGAAGTAGCTCATGGTCAACAGTATCAAAAGCCTTACGAAGATCTATGAAGGCAACTCCAGAAATGTCTTTGTTATCAATATTCAACGACCATATTTACAAGTTTTGCAAGGGCAGTAGCTGTTGAATGTTTAGGTTTAAAACCAGACTGATTAGGTTTTCAATTTGTCAAATAATGGACTTGTTTGGGAAAAATGAGGTGAACCAGTTATTACGCAAAGGGCGTTCTTTTGTAATAATTGAAAAAGTGGATTTAGGTTTTGGCGCTGGTGCCCCCATACTAAATTACAACATGTTATATACGGTAATTTTAACCAATTATAAAGCACAACAAGCGTGGAACATGGCATACATTTGTTTTCATTTTGTGTACTTTACTAACATTCCTTGTAGAAAAAAAGTATTCATATGACGTATAATAAAATTCCTCAGACCTAAAAAACGACCAGCCCTCAAACCAACAGTATCAAGCGGCACTTTGGGGACGCTCGCCCAAACAACCCTTATCCAGCCTGTCCTTTTCTATGAGTGGCGTATTGGGTTTATCCAGTGACGGTATCATTCGCAGGGATGACTATATCGAGAAATTTGGTAAAGGGTCGTTCCATCTTCTTTCCTCTTTACTTTTTACCACGTGTCTTGCAACAATCTCCATGTGATTGACATTTCTTCAGACTATATTGTAGCTACTTGCGCCCTCTCTATATTAAACAATGCCTAATCGGTGACCATTGGTCCCCCATGATCCTCTTTTTCTTATGTTGAGAGCTGAGTTGATGAGATAGCCACCTGTCCTGTGACCTTGCAGGGCCGTCTAATCCCTCCTTTAGACTAGTACAGATAAGCTTTAGAACAAGATTTATCAGCAAAATTATTATTATTACTGCTACCTTTCTTCAAATTAAAGTCAACATCTAGGTCGCTCTCAAAGGATGGAAAGCGAAAGGCCAATCATTTATTCAAAGTCAGTAATAATAACTTCAAGCCTTTTTTAAATTACGTTTTCAGTGTCAAAACTCTTAAATAAATCGTTGCCATGACACTTTCCTTTTCTAATCAATGTTATAAAGTGCCGACGCGAGTGACAAATGAGGGATCGTTATATTACCACTTAGCGAAGAAAAATGCAGGCGCCATTCGCACTCCAGATTATATTCGTTATACGTTTGCTATGTAGATCCAGAAAGACATCTCCAATCAGAGTCATTCTGTGTTTCAAATTTCGATGATCATCTACGGATACCACATTGCTGAGTCGGTTTGATGTTTATCCACCAATAGATACATTTCCTACTTGACTACCAATACCTTGATTCCAGCTATCTTATCTTTGGTGCGACATGTTTACCAGTTTTTCCATCTCAATTTCGGAATCGTAATTGCATTAAGATTTAATTCGCCACCAAATTATGAACCATCAAACGTGAACAAGTAAACCTAATAGAATACTTCTCAGTACATCATTATACTGTAGCATTTATGTTTCTTGTTTGCTAAATCGATATTCTCTTGATATCTTTTTTACATTCTCTGCAGGATTTTTGATATTTGAACGTCTCAATGCGATTCTCGAGATCAACTGTAATTAGGTTTTAAGGAGAATGACATATGTAGGTCGATTTTTTTTCTCGTAGAAATGGGAGGTGATCATTTTGAAGCTGGGACAGTTAGCTTCTACTGCATCTCTGGACTTCAAGCCTTTGTTTTTTACTTGATCATGCTTGGTGTTATTCACCATCAGAAAGAGCTCTAGGATTACATGCGAGTACTCCACCAATGTCTCGGATCATGCAATCTTATCATGGGCATCAACAGGAGTCTCTTGAGCATTTTTTAATTCATATATAAGACTCAGGAAGTCTGCACAATCACAAGTATGGTTTTCCCACTCATATATCTAAAGCAGTCGTCAAAATTCACCACGACAAATTGATTGAAAGCTTACAAAGAATTTATTTTGATGGTAAGAACATACGTCTCATATTTAAACTTTACTGGTAGCAGACAGCTGCCATCAAAATTAACAATGAAATTACAGGTTACACAAAAATCAAAAGAGGAGTACTTCAAGGGTGCTTAATGTCCCCATCTCTGTTTAACTTAATTGTGCACATAGTTGTTATTCAGGGAAATTTCAGATATGAAAAGTGTTAGTATTTGGGGTGTAAATAATATTAATTTACGTTAAGCTGAAGACACTGTACTTTGCGCAGAAAAAATGAAGCAGATTTACTACATGCATTGGATATTGTAAATGTCAAAAGTGAAGAGTTTGGTTTAAGCATGAATGTCAAGAAAACTAAGTCAATGATTTTTTGGTAAAATAGAGAATAAGCCTAGAATATGTTTGAAACTCGATGTACATATCATGGAGCAGGTTAGTAATTACATCTAGGTCAAAATATCACAAATAAAAAGAAGGATAGAAATTGCTCGGAATACATTTATGGCAATGAAAGAATTATTCACAAAATAGAAAGGAGAAATTTGCGCTTAGGTTGAGACTAGTAAACTGTTATATGTGGTCCGTCCAATAATGTATGGAGCAGAAACATGGAAAATAAGCTAAGCCATGGAAACTGGAATAACATCTTTTGAAATGTAGATTTACAGAAGGATGATGAAAATATCCTGAAAACGAATGAAAACCAACAAAGAAAACGTAAAAAGTTCATGTGTAAACGGCGCCAAAATTGATGGTATGGACCAAAAACTTGCTCAGGCGCGAAATCGAGCCGACCTGAATATTGGTTGCAACGCGGTACGTCGACAGAGGAGACGATTCAAAGGATATGGTAACGATTCTCATTGTAACGTGTTCTTTCGGCATCGCATGGGTACCTTATCTTTTCCATGGCATCAGCATGTATACCAAATTGAAAACTATTTGTGAGTTCTTCCCATTGAGTAATACCTGGATACAGCCCATTGTGTACTTGTTGACGAATCCTGAAGGGAGGAGGCTTTTCTTGCAGTTTGCCGAGGTGTTGCCGAGCTAATGATGAGCAATTGAACTGAAATAATACAATTTCGAAATATTTAGCTTTGTTATCGTTAATAGCACAAGTTCGTACATGGCTGAAAATCTTAAACAGGGAAACAAAATAATGTGTTATGAACGAATTTCCATATTATTGATGTGGCTCAGAATAATGAACGATTAAAGGGCTCGCTGTAATTGTTTTTTTTTTAAATAATAATTATATATAGGTATTTTAAAACTGATGCTGATGGGCACCATATTCTGATGAATCATTAAACCAGATCACATTTACAGACCACAAAAAGGACACGGTCCCAACGTAATGAAACACCCGAATCGCCAATGAAAGAGGGGTGTTAAAGGACTCACCACAGTCCTTCTACTCATAGGGTCTTTCTACATCGTGTGGATATCCTTCATATCGTTTTGCTCGATATAATGGAACCCTCACGATCTCGCCATCTTTAATAAATTCGCAGTCAGCAGTGCATGGGTTCAACCCATAGTATACATGTTGACAAAACCCGAACCCGCAGCAAGGAGGATATGTTTGAAGACTCTTCGGTGTAACAGAGGAGCCCGGCCTTTGAATGTCTGGCATTGTGTAACTTTGGTTTTTGTATCAATAGTTGTATAACACAGTATGACCCTACGCAATACACATCCAGTGATTCAAATATATTAAACAATTATGTTTTGTGTACCAAGTAATAACATTTAACCGTTTATATGTATATAGGCAGAGGCAATTTGCATTACATTATTTAAAACACGAAGTGGAAGAATTGATACACCATATTCAATAGCCTGATGGTGATGGGTGCTAAACTACAATGGTTCTATTAAAAATACATAAAAAGTTTTTAATCAGCTTTACGATGCATGGTTATATAACGCAATCACCTCTTTCGTTGATCTAATCAATGAAGCTATGACGAATTTCCAAATGAAGAAGAACATTTTTACAATAAATTTTTTTACAAATAATTGTTCTTTACTGTCCCATCGAGAGGCGGTGTCATACATGTTTTGTATCATAATGGGTTTACCCTTTTATTAAACAAGTAACTCATAATAAATTACAATAAACAATAACGTTTACAATGCGGCATCAACTTAGTGAACTGACGGGACACGATTCAATTACTATATCGAAAAGTACTGTCATCATGAAAGAAAGACCCTATCCGTCTACTATAAGTGCGTTCCATAAGAAAAAACTAAACCGAGAATTATCGATGTTTTATCATAACTTAGTCACATTTATAATAAATAAATGACACATATTGACACAATGACAAAAAGCTTAGACCCTCCCCTTTAATTTGATGCAACTCATATGATGCATATTTCACACATGAGTGATTAAAATCAATTTGAAGAGGGGAAACCAAAAAGACATTTAGGGGAAGGTATCTGAATTTCAAAGAAAAAAAAAATAACATTTATAAAAAGTTGAGATTCTGCCCTTTTATATGACACCTCAATCAGGAAAATTGAGCAAAATTGACAAAGTTCTGTTGGTTTAAATGAGTGCTTGAATTTCCATAATTTTATCAAACGAGCTCGTTTTCATTGGCTGCCTGCAGTAGCAACAACCGGAATCGACAGCAGACTTAACTCCGTTTCGTTGACAATCAGCCATGCATAAAGTCTTTCGTCAACGGCTGATTGTCAACGAGACGGAGTAAAGTCTTTTGTCAATTCTGCTTGTTGCTACGGCAGGCAGCCAGTGAAAACGAGTTCGTTTGATAAAATTATGTTAGCTTAGTTTAATAAACTAAACTAATCTTAACTAAACTATTAAATAGCCAATACTATAAAGGAATCATAATGAAAAGAGAGAATGACTTGCAATAGAGATAGAAAAGATAGAGAGAAAGATGGAAGACTGTTGAATTCCAAAATACCAGACAACTGTTGACATTAGAAGACATGGTTATGACGCCAGGTCTCGGACCATAGTGGTTTAATACATAACATACATAAAATGAACATAGAATACAATTAAGATTAGATCTATGAAAAGGCTAGTCAATTACATTACCATACGTTTCTTACATCGCAGTGGATTATGATATCAACGCTAACCTTGGTGCTCAGGAATGATTTATGTACACCTAGACTCAGAATTCTCATTAACTAAATTGCTTGTCAAATTGACAAACTATCCGAAGTCATATCGCCCAGTATCGTGAACAGCTAAGGACGTACACAATTATAAGCAGTGTCGTTTTTAGGTTGAGACAGCAAAAACACGAAACTGAATTCGAACTGCACCACGAATCATCGGATTCTTTCCGCCGACAAGACGTGGTTCCAGGATATCGTTAAGATTGGTGTGCTTATTAATGTCCTCTGACTCTTCTAAATTTTAGAACTACACGAAACTGAATTTGAAATGCAGCACGAATCATCGGATTCTTTCCGCCGACAAGACGTGGTTATAGGATTTCGTTAAGATTGGTGTGCTTCTTAATGTCCTCTGACTCTTCTGAATTTTGGAACAAAACGAACCTGAATTTAAACTGTAGCACGAAATATCGGAATTTCTTCGCCGACAAGACGTGGTTCCAGAATTTCATAAGATTGGTGTGCTTCTCAATGTCCTCTAACTCTTCCGAAATTTGGAACATTTTTTTTATTGAAAATCGAAATCAAATTTTGCGTTTGCCAAACGGTTTTCAAAATAACACTCAGTCTATTCGGGAAAACGAGTATGGTAAAACGGGTCACTCACAGGTCTTTAATTTTTCGAGGCACTTCTTGATCGTTTGAAGCGCATGTTTGGGAGGTAGGGCGTCAATATTACACCATATCACAGACATTGATTACACGTAGGGCCGTGCATCTCAGATTTAACATTGTTAAACGATCCACTTAAGATTGGAGTGCTTCTAAATCTGCTATCACGCTTCTGAATTGTGTCTGTAAAAGGAGGATCTCACCAAATCAACATTCATTTTGAACATGGCGACTGCACCATCTGGAGCGGAGAACGCGACTGACGACATAACAAGACACCAAAGTGATCTTGAAGTTGTGATTTTGTGCTTTTACTCTATAACGATTGCCATGTCCATATGTTTCAATTGTATCGCACTAGTCGTGATCCATAACCAAAAAGAGCTTCAGGACTACATGAAAATCCTTTACCAAATTCTTGCCACGTCGAATTTTGTCTTGAGCATCAGTTGGAGCGTCTGGACTGTCTTATGGCTGTTATATGCCAATAAACAGACTTGTACAGTCATTAGTATGACTCTCCCTTTTGTATATTTCACTTCGCTTTCCTCCGTAATGATCTGTTTGTCTGGAATCAGTTTGAACCTCTATCTTCTGGTGACAAAGCCGCTGAGATATCACACGATCCTCACTAGGAAAAGATTTTTCTTTTCATTGGCATCCAAGTACCTTCTGACCTTCGTGGCACATGTGATCTATCTACCTTTTCCCAATTCTCCATTCATAAGAGACGCAATTAAAGATTGCCTGGGTCGTGAAATCTCTTCATGGAAGACAGCAGTGGATACATTCTACACCGTTTTTCCTGTATATGTAACTCTGATCTTCATCACACTGATTTACGTTCGTCTGCTCCTCATCGTGCGTCAGAAGATGAAAGTAGTTGTCAATAGTGTAAAGATCGTCCGACTTAACAGCACTGTAAAGGAAGTCGGTATCGAGAATGATGTAGGTGGTGGTTGTCAAGAAGTTGATCAGCCGCAGAATAGGGTCGGTGTAAACCCTGATGAAAACCTTTATCGTCCACCACAAGCGCGGTTGAAAGGGCTCTTTACCGTCATTTTGATTACGGGGTCTTTCTACATCGTGTGGATACCGTACATAATTCTCTACACAAGTTCAAATTTCATCCTTATCCTGGACTTGGTTGCAGGTAGCAGCACGTGGGTTCAGCCGATTATTTATCTGCTCACCAACCCCGAAGCCAGGAAACTATGCTGGAAATTTGTCAATTTGAACAAATAGTAGAAGAGTGTAATTAACCAGGAACTATTAGCATCTGACTTCTTGTTATCAATTATTTTTTCAAATTATACTTTCACCTTTAATCTTTACATTGTTTGCTCTTTTCAATTAAGTATTGTGTTTAAAATCTTCTTGTTTTGTAATATCTTTTTAACCGGTGTAATTAAGTTATTGTAGCTATTCCAATGTTATGTAAGATATATGTTTGATATTTGTTAAGCGCATAGAGATGGCAAATATTAAACTTTTCTTTTTACCAAAGATTAATAATATATAATAATTAATAACTAATGTTTTCAACAGGACTCGTAGTACCCATATTGTCATGCTGCCATCTAGTGGAAAATACATGTTTTATGTTATAGCAATTGGAGGAAAATTTATGTTGACTGAACTGAAGTATGTTGGATAATAGACGCCTGCATCTTTGTATCATTAATTGAGTATATATCAAGTGTATCCGTTTACTATATCAAAGAAAAAGGTGAGTTCTGGTCATTCGATTGCATTGTGAAAGAAAAGATGTGGAATGGATCAGAAAAAAGTTGATAATGTAGCATGTAGGTATTAGTGTGTACTGAAAGGTTCTGGAGTCATCAAAATTAATTTGGCTCAGTCTTGGTAAAGTAACAAACACTGTACACATAAAGATGTATATGGGACTTCACAATTGGAGTTGGGGCTACTAACCTTGATTTCCTAATTTGTCTATGCTAATTACTCAGGCAGTATACATTTTATACCAAAATTGTTTGGCGAATGACATTTATTTGTAATCTTGAACATTCAGTGTAAGTTTCGTTTGATTTGGTGAGAATTATTTTTTTTTTCTTTTCTTTTTCAGAACTCACCTTTATCTTTAATTACAAATAAACAAGGCACATCAAGCTCATAAATTGAGCTGTTTACCATGTGAACGCAAACATGTGCATTTTAAATACACAGGTATAATATTGAATAGAAAAACAAACTTTGTCATAAATTAATTTGAAAGGTGTTCGGATGCGGGCGACACATACACTTTCTTTGAAGTACGTTTCAACAAATTGACAGTTTTTAAAGACAAAATTGCATACAGACAGAACTAGGCACATTATGCATGTATTATTCACAGTGTATTTTGGAGCTGTTTGTTATGTTTAAATAAAGAGCGTAGACAAGTTTCTTTATGGTAGTTTATGTTTAAGTTTATTAATCAAATAAGAAGGTTAACAAAATACGGATTATGTGGTACATTTGAATGTAACCAAGTTCAGTTGTGCATTTGAAACGGATCAGAGTACAGGTTTTTTTAATAACTTACACTTACTTAGTATCCCCACTGTCATTGTGTCATCTACTGGCAAGGCGATGACCATCAACGAGTACGATAAAGCATGTGACTTCGGAGATTTGTAACCCTGAATAAAACAATTTAAATTTATACTTAAAACATGAATCTCTTATCTTGGTTTAAGTGGGTACGGGAGGCTACAATACAATACGCTCTCAGGACTTTATTTCTCAATCTGAGGGATTGATCAACATAGCTCTTAAGAGAGTATGGACTTTATCTAATCAAGAATAAAACATATTGTCACAATTGTTCCATGAAAAGGGGTGAGAACAAAGATGTTTTCTTCAAACTTTATGGGCGACAGTTTTATTTCATATTCATGTTACAATATTTAAGCTTTTCCGTTGTATGTGTTCTATGATTAATCATGCTCATGAATGACTCATTGAACGTTCTAAATTTAACTTTTGATGATTGAATGGCCTAACTATCCGAGTTCATAAAGGTGAGTGAAATAAAGACAAACTGTATGATAAATATTGAGTTGTTGATTGATTAATCGATTGATCTTTGATCAATTTATTGGTTTATTGGTTGTTTGATTGATTAATTGGTTTTTTCGATAGTTGGTTGAAAGTTTGGTTATTAGTTATTAAATTGGTTTATTAATTTGTTGATTGGTTTTAGGTTGGTTAGGTGATTGATTTGTTTATTTGTTAGTTGGTTGGAAGGTTGGTTGGTTTTTTGTTAATTGGTTTATTAATTTGTTAATTGGTTTTGGGTTGGTTAGGTGATTGATTGGATTATTTGTTAGTTGGTTGGAAGGTTAGTTGGTTAGTTGTTAATTGGTTTATTCGTTTCTTGATTAATAGGAAGGTTGGTTAGTTATGTGTTAACTGGTTTATTCGTTTGTTAATTGGTAGAAAGGTTGGTTGGACATTTGCTAATTGGTTTATTTATTTGTTTATTGGTTTATTGGATGATTGATTGATTGGTTTATTTGTTAGTTGGTTGGAAGGCTGGTTGGTTATCTGTTAATTGGTTTATTAATTTGTTGATTGGTTTTGAGTTGGTTAGGTGATTGCTTGGAAGGTTGGTTGGTTATTTGCTAATTGGTTTATTCATTTGTTGATTGGTTTGGGGTTAGTAAGGTGATTGATTGGTTTATTTGTTAGTTGTTTAAGGTTGGTTTGTTGTTTTTTGGTTTATTCGTTTTGGATTGGTTTTGGGGTTGGTTAATTGATTGATTGTTTATTTGTTGATTAATTGGTTGGTTGATTGCTTTAATGGTAGGTTGGTTGATTGAATTTTTGATCGATTGATTGTCTAGTTTATTCGTTTTTTAGTTGATTGGTTGGTTTGTGTTGTTGTTGTGTGTGTTTTATTGGTTGGTCGGTTGAATGATCAATTGGTTTGTTGGATTGTTGGTTGGTTGTTTGATTGATTGATTGATTGATTAATTGACTGTTTTTGTTGTTGGTAGGCTGCTAAGATTTCTAAGATGGTATTAACTCTATCAACCCCCCCCCCCCTATAGGGGTAGGGGAGTATTAACATATTTAAAACATAGTATCAATGTTTTAACAGTCCGAATGGCCGATTTTTTTTTCTTCTTCTTCATTTTGAAAACTCAAGAACCTTGCAGTACACAGCAATATTTATTTGCTACATGATCAACTGTTTCTGATCGATCCCACACCGTTTCTTCCACAATGCAATCGCATGACCAGAACTCAACTTTGTCTTTCAGTCTAGAAATGAAGAGGATCTTTGGTCATGACAATATACATGTACTAAAGTTAAATAACGGTGCTGTTTACAAATAAGGTCCCCTGGTATATACCTTTCCTTTATTCTTGTTTAATTGGAAAGGTTCCAGATAAGATGAAAAAGGCAAAAGATAGTGTAAAGGGACCAAACCGATTTCGGTTATTCCAGTGCTAGCTTAAGATTTTGAAATAACGAATGGCCGATTTTAAACGAAATCATCAATCAGGAATTTCCTGAAAGAGTGCAGCACAAAAATATCATTGATTAACTTGCCCAAAGTAATTTTTAATGTAATAGATGACAGTCAAGCTACATTTTGATTTTTTTTTACTTCAATTAGGCGTTTGAATTTATTTTTCGTGGATCTTTATCCTATGCTGAGGTAGCCACTCCTTTGTGTTCATGACAGGAGTTCTATCTTTTAGAAGTAATTGCTAAAAAAAAAAAAAATCACCGCATTGACTCAGTTTAATATGAATGTACGATCATCTCTCCTTCTCCATTATTTGCATGGATAATGCCCACCCCACGTCTTGGATGTGTATGACGGCATGGTCTTACAAGGTTGACCTGAATATATATATTCATGTCAATTAATTGAGTGGCTCTTTGAAGGAACTTAATTGGAGATTGATCCGTTCATTTGTGTTATTAGGAACGTGCAGGTTTCTGAAAGGTAATTACTTTGATCAGCGCTTTTTCCAATGACACTTCAATAATGACTCTTCGATCCTTCTGCAGTGGCGTGACATGGTTGAGGTCATTGTAGGGTACAAGCATCATTTAGGGAGGGGAATTGACAAATGCCTTTGATTGGGGGCAGGATGTGGAGTGTGGCCATAACGTCTAGTTTTCACGTTCATTTTCCCACCTCTCTCTCTCTTTCTCTTTAATAATACACTGTCTTTCTCTATATCTCTGTCTCTCTTTCTGTCTCTCTCTTTCCTTTCCCTCTTTCTTCGGCATTAGATTGAGGGCACGTGGCCCCGACACTCCTTATCTAAGCCTCTGTCATTGTGTAATCATTGTCATGTAGTGTCATGTATTTTGACATGCGCTTTTCCAGTTTAATCAGGATTTTCTAACACATAATATATAAACCATGATTTGAGAGTAGAAATCATAATTGGTGTTCATAAAGGCAGATTGACAACATTAATCAGAGACTTCAGGTGTGGATGATATATTGTTATTGGATTCTTTAAGAGCACACATATCCACAATGCAAGGTGCTCAAGGCGCTCCCATATTATCCAGGCTCTCGCTAGGCTACCACACATGTCAACAAATTCAAGGAACTTTTCCGAAGTAGCCCCTGTTCAACACTTGGATGTAGATTGATGCCTTTCCAGAGACACTATAGTGTAGACTTTTCGATAGGCGTCGACCATATGGCAAGTGTATTCATCGCGTTATGGAGACTGACAACGCCAAGCGCGTAGCCAGGATTTCATTGTAGGGGTAGGGCGGTAGTGAGCACACTAAGTATGTAAAGAGCGCGCGTAGCGCGCTCCCTAAGGGGGTGGGTGCAGGGAGGGGGGAGTTCCCCTCTCCCAACTTACAAAAAGGTGCGTTTTGGATTGGCGATTCGGGGGAAGCAAAATCGCACAATCATTTGTAAACGCGTTTAAGAGTATGTTTATGTTTAACATTTTCTGACCAGAATGTGGCATTTGTTACCCGTGTAATTCGAAACACTGTTTTGGTAGAATCACCGAAAAACTGAGCATAAACGAACCCTTTGACAGCACTTGATTTGATCTTGGGAATAACCTGGAGTCTTTGGAGTATGCTCTGGTTTTTTTTGTGCAGTGACCACAAGATATGCTCGGTCGCTAGTATGGTTTTCCCGTTCCTGACTTTCGTTGCGTTCTGGCCCGTTGTGGCATGCCTTTGTCGTATCGGCTTCAACATCTATCTCCTAGTCACAAGGCCTCCCCAATATCACACAGTCGTTACCAGAAAGAAATTATTCTGTTCACTTGCAGGCACTTACCAGGTGAGAGCACTGGATTATGGAATCGCATTTCCTTTCCGAGAATCACCCTTAATTATCCTCCTCGGAAAGCAATGTCGCAGTCAGGTAATGCTGCAAACTTCGGTGGCAAGGATCGCCAATGCTTATGAAGTTTTCACGAGAAACGCAACCAAAACTTGAACAACCGTCATTTATGTCAAGTGTAAAATACATGCAAGGCACAAAAAGACGAGGTTGAAAACAAAGACCCCGCGATACCGTCGCCGGAAATGTGGGGATGGACCAAAAACTTGTTCAGCTGCAGAATCGAGCCGACCTGAATTTTGGTTGCAAGTTAGTACGTCGACATGTAGAGGAGACGATTCAAAGGATTAGTTACATGGCTGACAATCTAAAACGAGGACACAAAAAAGCTTCAGTGTTACGAAAGAATTTCCGTATACTTGATGAGGCTCATAATATTTTGTTAGTGCATAAAAGGACTCACTGTAATTGTCCTTTCAAAATGATCTTGAACCTTTCAGGAATTGTGAATCTGGATCGGATTTGCACCATATTCCCATGAATCATTAAAACCAGATTAATCTAACTACTTCAAAATCATTTTTACAAAATAAATATTCGACTTACGACACCCTATAGATTCCATTGTTGAATAAACTTGTAGTAGTAATGATAATGAAAGTGACAATTATAATGAAAATAACAAATAACAAGTGAATTAAGTCAATACTATATTAAACTGTGCTTGAAAATTCAGAACCTAACAATGTGGAATATAGCCAAAGTGCAAGTCAATTTATTACAGTATTTCCAAATTGTAACTCTATCTTTGAATACGAATATTTTACCCATTTTTAAACTTTATTAATTCTCACCCATTTTTGTTGTGTTAAGCAAAGGAAAATTTTACAGATGCAATTTATAAAGTGAGTGTAGTGAACCAATTAAATGAAAATGTAGCAACGAAAATGAAAAGCAAATATTTTTTGTTTATGTAACAATACAGACTACAAGTTGAGAAAAATATAACTATGAAAAAAAATGTGAGTAAATACAGATATATAATTTGATCTCATTTTAAAAATGTAATTAATTGGTTCTTATAAATATTGATAAATGATGTTATCCGTGATTTCGTATCTGAATAAACATTTATTCCAACAACAACCACAAAAAACCCTATCTTCAATACATTGTCATGAGGATTTTGATATCCTAAGTATGAAGTATTTTCATTAGGACATGGTTAAAACGTAACCGTATCTTGATATCTCTATTATAGATTAAAGTCAATATTTCGACAGTAGATATTAATGATTGACTTTAATAGTTCCACTTAATTGCGCATTTATTACTTCCTTTCGATCTGCTGTCATATTGAACAATAGTTGATAGATCATTTTAATTTGAATTCATCAAACCTTTCACTGCCTCCTATTTTAAAAATGTTATCTCACATATGATTGGCCTAATATATAGTGCCGTATTTCTTTAAGATGTGTACAAAAGTGTCCAGAGCTCGGTAGGCCTAGCTATATAAGGTCCCCTTTTTGTAAACACGCGGCTAGGTTGGTACCAAACTTCGTTAAGGAGAATGAGTAGAAATACCTACGAATAGCAGATCAATATCCTCTGTACATTTGTCTGTTTGTCTTATCGGATTCGATTGAGCAAAATGGCCTTGGGGAATTCAGTGAATGTTACGGTAACGGAAACCCTTGATCCCGAAAGTGCCATCTTCTACATGTTAACTATTGTTCTTTCGGTAATTTCCAATAGTCTTGTATTGTTCGTACTACGCCGTCAGAAGGAGCTACACGATAACATGCGAGTTCTCTACCAGATCTTGGCAACATCTGACCTGATATTGAGCATCAGTTGGAGCCTTTGGAATATGATTTGGTTCTCGTTTAAAAATGAACAAACTTGCACCATCATAAGTCTGGTGTTTCCTTTATTTTACATGGTGTCGATATGGTTTGTAATGCTAGCACTTTTCGCCATCAGTTTCAACCTGTATCTTCTGATCACCAAGCCCCTTCGTTATCCAACAATAGTGACCAGGAAAAGATTGTTTGTCTCACTTGGATCCGCAGGAGGAACTACGATGCTGGTGTGTGGAGTTTACCTACCGATTCCCGAATCGCCATTCATTCGTCTTCTAATACAACATTGCAGAACGAGAGACGCGCGACCAACGACGGAATGGCCATCGGTGGTGTTTATGTTTCATCTCCTAACCCCCATTCTTGCAACGATGCTCTTCACGACAGTCATCTACATTCGACTCTTGCTGATTGCTTGCCACAAAGAGAAAACTGTCGCCCATCATCAAGCCCCTGTGTTTGGTAGAAATGAACATGGTAATGTAGAGACGCACAACGCCAGGGAACATAGGACTGGTCGGCCACAAAGAGGACATGGTCCCGACGCAATGAAAAACCTAAATCGCCAACCCACGAGGGGTGCCAAAGGACTCACCACAGTTCTTCTGCTCATAGGGTCTTTCTACATCGTGTGGATATCCTTCATCGCATTTTTCTCAAGATCATGGAACCATCGCGATCTCGCCATCCTCGATAAATTCGCAGTCAGCAGTACATGGGTTCAACCCATAGTATACATATTGACAAAACCCGAAGCAAGGAGGATATGTTTGAAGACTCTTCGGTGTGACCGAGGAGCCCGGCATTTTGATGTCTAACATTATGTAATTAAAGTTTTTTTCTTTGTATCAATAGTTGTATAACACGGTACGACTCTATGTCAAACACATCCAGTCTCACCAATTATTACCCTTGTTGGTCTGTTTTCTCAGAGCTCGAGTCATTTCTCTCAATATAATTTATGTATCTATCACATCAATACCACCACTCAGAATGCTCTCTCTTTTTTTTTCTTTTTTTTTCTTCAGAATAACGAGTAACCCATGATAAATTAAAATAAACAATAACGTTCACAAAGCGGCATCTATTTAGTAAACTTTTCTAACGGGAGACGGGACACGACTCAATTACCATATCACAAAGTATTGTCATCACGAAGAAAAAACCGATCCGTCTACTATTTCATCGTTCCGGTCGATGCTTTTTACATTATCCATGCATCTAATATAACAATCCTACCATTCAGACCGCTTTGGATCGAGCAAAACAAAATGGATCCATGATTTCTTTTTTCAAAGGAGGGGGGGGGGGCACAGGGCAAACAATATATTAGACAAGTAGAATGAAAAGTAAAGTGTTACCACATATTACGGTACCTTTGGGGTCGGAATTGACGGTTCAGGAGGTTCGCTAGACCGACATTTTGGGTCTTCGTTGGCTGTAGCCGTGTCCGACATTTGCATATTATTTTCTTTCTCACACGTCAATTTTAAAAAATCTGAAAAAGAATTTTTAAAACCTCCTTTGAATTTAATAAGTGACGGTCGAATTAGAAGTATATGGATAACAAAAATTTAGATAATAAAGGGATTGCCTCATACATTTTTTCAATCAATATTAAGATCAATCGATCGATCCATTTTAAGATTAAATGAAACAGACACTGTTTCCAATCCAATTTAGATTTGATTTATAAAAAGGGGGACAACTACATGATCATCCGTATCATATATTACAGTGAATTGTGCCAATTGGTCCTTGACAACAACGCTTACCTGGATGCTCATAAATGATATATGTACAATTCCACTCAGAATTCTCAATTATTGAATTGCTAATCAAATTGTCAATCAAAGTGTCCGAAGTCAAATCGCCAAGTATCGTGAACAGATAAGGGCGCGCACCATTACTACCGATGTCGTGATCAGGTTGAGGCACCACAAACACGAAACTGAATTCGAACTGCAACACAAAACATCGGATCCTTTCCACCGACAAGGCGTGGTTCCAGGATTTCGTTAAAAATGGTGTGTTTCCTAATTTCCTCTGACGCTTCTGAATTCGAACTGCAGCACGAAACATCAGATTCTTTCCGCCGACAAGACGTGGTTCCAGGATTTCGTTAGGATTTTATGTGCTAAAAATTTTCCTCAGACGCTTCTGAATTTGTTTGTGGAAGGAGGCTATCATAAAATCAACACTCATTTTGAACAGGATTGCGATGCGCTTACATCAAACACGTTTCTAAAACATGGCGACTGCACCATCTGGAGCCGAAAACGAGACTGACAACATTACAAGAAACCACAGTGGTCATGACATTTTGCTTTTGTTCTGTTACGCTCTAACGATTGACCTGTCCATATGTTTCAACTGTATTGCACTAGTCGTTATCCATCACCAAAAAGAGCTCCAGGACTACATGAAAGTCCTCTACCAAATTCTGACAACGTCGGACCTTATTTTGAGCATTAGTTGGAGTATCTGGGGTATCTTATGGCGATTATCTGCCAGGGAACAGATGTGTAGAGTCATTAATATGATTTTTCCTTTCCTATATTACACTTCACTTTCATCTGTGATGATCTGCTTGTGTGGAATCAGTTTGAACCTATATCTTTTGGTGACAAAGCCGCTGAGATATCACACGATCCTCACAAGGAAACGATTTCTCTTTTCATTGGCAACCATTTTCCTTCTGACTTTTGTGGTACATGGGATCTATCTACCTTTTCCAAATTCACCATTCATAAGAAACACAACTGAGGATTGCCTGGGTCGTGAAACCTTTTCATGGACGTCCATAGTGGACAAATTCTACAACGTTTTTCCTGTATGTGTAACTCTGATCTTCATCACACTGATTTATGTTCGTCTGCTCCTTATCGTGCGACAGAAGATGAAAGCGGTTCCCAATAATTTAAGGATTATCCGACTCAACAACAACGTCAACGAAGTCGGAGTCGAAAATGGTGTAGGTGGAGGTTGTCAAGTACTTGATCAGCCTAAACATGGGATCGGTGTTAATCCTGATGAAAAACTTAATCGTCCACCACAAGCGCGTTTGAAAGGGTTCATTACAGTCATTCTCGTTACGGGGTCTTTCTACATCGTGTGGATACCGTATATTATTCTCTACATAAGCCCAAATTTTAACTTCATCCTAGACTGCTTTACAACAAGCAGCACGTGGGTTCAGCCGATAATATATCTACTCACCAACTCCGAGGCCAGAAAACTATGCTGTAAATTTGTCCGTTTTAACAAATAGTCCAAAAGTAAAAATTTAATAGCAACCAAACAGCAATTGACGTTATGTAATTAGTTAAGATACTATTTCATCACTTTCTCTTTTAATCTTAATATTGTCTGTTCTTTTGAAATAAGTATTGTATTTAAAATCTTCTCGTGTATTGCCATACTTTCTTAAAGGTACACAATGTCCCATTCGCAGCCAACATCAAATTCTGTAGAACTTTGCAGGAATCATGAATACGTCAGGTTTGTCCTATTTGTGAAATTTAAACGCTTGCAGTGTCCTAATATTCAAATTATGCGAGGAAACCCATTTACCTTTTTGCTTCACTTTCCAACACTATTCAGTGACCGACTGACCTTTTCTTCTTCTTTGGTGTTGACATACAGAAATTGAGCTGATTGAATCTTTACGCAGCACAGAACGTACAACCATTCAGTAACAGGGTCTGAAAATCAGACTATCACTAAATGGATTGCAATCACTGAAGTCGATTTGACAACTGAAGAGCTTGATTCCAAAAGGAGCTAAATCCATATTTTATCAAAATGGAGTTATTTGTCTTAAAATAATGATTTCCTACATGGGGACAAAATGCACTATATCACATTCGAAAATTTCACCAGGAAGTATGAAAAAATGTAGGTACAATATCATGTTTCATTCCAAAAGGAGCTAAATCCAAATCGGTTTCATTCCGAAAGGAGCTAAATCCACTTTGTGTACTTCTGTGTAAATCACCTTTTTTATTTCTCCACTTTCCCTTTGGCACTGTACCTTCATGTTGTTAAATAAGTTAAAGTTGTCGCCCTGGACCAATAATATATGATGAGAAAAAATTCTACCAGTTATTTCTGATTTTTACTAATTTTTTGAGATTTTGTGGATTTAGCTTCTTTTGGAATAAAACATGGATTTAGCTCCTTTTGGAATGAAACGGATTTAGCTCCTTTTGGAATGAAAGTGTGATATGTTGTTTACTTTCTTTTCAAAAGGTTATTTTAGTTGTGATTTCACTATTATTATTTAAAAAGGAAAGGTTTGCTACTAAATTTGAATAAATTTCAGTGACTTTATTGAGTAAATATGAAATTTTCCAGGTACACTATCATGTTTCATTCCAAAAGGAGCTAAATCCACAAAATAAAAAATTCTAAAAATTTAAGTAAAAATCAGGAAAATCTGGTAGATTTTTTCTTATCATATATTATTGGTCCAGGGTGACACCTTTAAAATATATAAAAACATTAAGGTCCACGGCTAAAGGGAAAGTGGAGAAATAAAAAAAGGCGATTTACTCAGAAGTACCCAAAGTGGATTCAGCTCCTTTTGGAATGAAACTCTTCAACTAATGGTCGTTATTTTTCCACATTAAAGATATTTTCAAGCCCTTTTTTAAAGGAAGTTCTAAATTAGTATTATCTTTTCAAATGCAACTTAAGCTTTGAATGAGTAGATGGAGCAACAGGGTTTAGTTTATTCGGGGAGAAAAATCTAGACCAATAAGTCTCATTGATTTATTTATAATTAAATGTATTAATTGATAAAAGATCTAAGTTAGAGGAATTACGTGAAGGGTCAGAGCGAATGTTCATGTTTATAGTGAAAAGATTTTGACATGAAAGTGGGAGCATATTATTTAAATGTTCAAACACGAACAGTAAACCTTGTAATAAATTGATGTCGCAGACTGTTAGGGTTTTTTAATTTATAAAAAATGGACTTGTTTGAGAAAAATATCGTGAACCAGTGAATACACGAAGGCTTTCTTTTGTAGTAGGTAAATATACATGTAGTTGTTTTTGTTTCTGTACGCTGTTGCCCAACAATTAATTACAAACCGTTATATCAATAAATTATGAAACATAACAAGCGTGTAACATGTATATAATTGTTTTCATTTAATTTAGTATAATATCGTTCCTATAGAATTAGAAGAAAATGTAGTCACATGACACATATGTTTATTTCCATTTTAATTTTCGTCAATAATGTCACCCACTCGTTCTTTTGTTTATTTTTCTTTTGAGAGGTGTATTATCTTTTAATACTGTATGTTCTAAGGGAATTCAATGACATGAGAATTTGCGCGCTTAAAGGTACTATGTCCCTTTTGCAGCCAACCTCAAATGCTGTAGAACTTTACAGGAATTATGAATATGCCATGTATGTCCTATCTGTGAAATTTAAACGTTAGCAGTGTCCTAGTATTCAAACTATGCAAGGAAACCCGTTTACTTGCTAGACTTCACTGTCAGACACTATTGAGTGACTGACTGGCTTTTTTTTTTTCTTTGGTAATAAAATACATGAAAAGAGTTGTAAAGGATACATGAGCATTTGTCTACATCAATAACCCACTTCTTGTGATGGCCAATATCAAACTGATTGAATCTTCGGGCAGCATATAACATATGACAATTCGGTACAATTGTCTGAAAATCAAGACTATTACTTTTGGGCTCTATAGCCCTTAAGTCGATTTGACAACTAATAGTCGTTATTTTCCCACTTGAAGACATTTTCAAGCCCCACCTTTTTTAGGGAAGTTTTAAATTAGTATTATCTTTCAAATGCAGTTGGAATTTAACTTTTTCATTTTTTTTTGCCTGCAAATGGGACATAGTACCTTTAAAGTGCAAGATTTTTTTGATTTTTTGTTTAAATTAAGGTACAATTGTGTGCATGTAAACCAAAGGGACAAATTTGGTAACTCATTACTAAGTATATTTACAACGATGTTTAAGTATGATGTTAACATAATATGTACGTGTCATCTGCAAATGAAAGTATCATTAAAAGTAATATAAAAAGGAGAGAACCTAATATTGACCCTTGTAAAAATGCACATTTGATTGAAATGAAATTTAAATATTGCTGTGTGCTTGATAAATAGTTTGTCAAATCTTGGCCGTTGCAACTTTGCCAATTCCTTGAAAGTGCTTTCTTTTTTTAGCAGAATTTGTTGGGCATGCTTATTGGATGCTTTTGACAAGTCTTTACCCATATTACATATTCTTTATTGTAAATAGCACTTGTGTTTTATGATCATATAATTCTACTAAAGCTAAGTCAGTTGACTGTTTCGCTCTTCTGAAACCGAATTGATTTAACCTTAGTTATTGAACTGTATCTGAAAACTTATAGAGCTCTTTGTTAATAATCTGTTATAGGTCTTTGTTTGGAAGAGCGGAAATATTTTTGTTTACCTTTACATCAATCAGAAGGTCGATTTAGGCGTTCAGTTAAACACTTGTGACGGTACAAAAACAATTTACAGAAGTGAATCACATTAACACAACTGTGTTTAATGTTTATATATCATCCTACTATTACCTGCTTACCTACTATTATCTGCTTACTGTTTACCTACTATTATCTGCTTACTGTGTATCTTATTATAAACATACATGCCTGGCCATGCAACGCCATCTCTTTTTTGTCGAAGATAGTATGAATATTAATATCTATGATAATTTCATATATCCTTGAAAAGGTGAATCTGAGTGTTAGTAATTACATGTATTGAATTTGAATAGTTTCAAAATATTTTTGTTTAAATATTTTTTTTATGTGAGACTTTCGCCTTCTCGTTGCTGCAGACATAAGTCAGTCG
>BEXV01001830.1:29999-46223 GCA_003118195.1 Hemicentrotus pulcherrimus
CCCCCCCCCCCCCCCCCGAGTTTTACGATAAACATGACATATTTAGAATACGAAGGCATTTGAAAAGCCATACTTTTTAGGGAACATGTCTTATTTGATGTTCTTCCACACTTGCATAATAACAAATGATAAGTTCACGATTTATTTTTCACCTCTTCCCAGAACTCAACCTTCTCTTTAACAATGTTTCCAGTTTTAAAAATCTGAGAAACTGGTGTGTTTGATATGGTTTAATATTGAAGCCCTTAACAAATTTGCGCTTTAAAATAATCATAAAGCGTCTCAAAAAAGTGACCGGATTATCCATTTGAGGCTGGGGTCTCAATTTGTTTAGGGGGATCGTCCCGCCCCCGGAAAATTTGAAAAGTGCAAACAAAATGTAAAGCAAATACTGACTAAAGAATTCAGCACAATTTTAGGCTCTGGAGGGCCCAAGGGTGCAGTGTTTAGACTAATGCGAAAAATCTTCTCGCTCGGGCGCTTCGCTCCCTTGCATAATATCCTTCAAAATGTACAAGTAAATGTCGTAACAAACCTTGCATGTGCCCCCCCCCCCGGTCATAAAAAAGAAATCGCCGCACCTGCTTACCACATTTTCCATAAGTATTATGAGTTAAGGAGATGAATCGTAGCGTTTTGAGGCGGTTACAATATCTACCTTCGAAATAACGAACCTTATTTTAATTTTGGAATTATAAACACGTGGTGTGTAGCTTGTTGTTTGTGTTTGAATTACGAACCTCTGGGAAAATTGACCTCCCGAATAAACGAATCACCCACTTATTGTATCATGAGGGCGTTTAAGCGATAGCCTGTAATAGCTGTAGCATTTTCAGGCATGCACGTGCTACATTGCACAAGCTGCTCATGTCGAAGTACACGATTATTATCTAAAAAGGTTTAAATTAAGTTTGCTAGGTAGTAGATTGTGCAATCGCTTGGAGAATACCCTTTACATGCCTTGTGCCTTGAGGAGTGTGGAAATTAGTCAGCTTCTGTAGCATTTTGACCGATCTGTACATGCTGCATTGCCCAGGCTGTCTATATACAAATTCAATGTGATTTTGTTTTGTTGATGAAAATTCAATATTAGTTTTGCAAAGCTCACGAGAATATAGGTCTGAACAAAATTATTAAAAAAAAAAAAAACCTATGCACTGCTATTGGTTGTAATTATAACGATTGTATAGACAGTGGGGGAAAAGTGTAGTTGTATGCCAAAATGGAAGGCTTATTAGCGAGACGAACGCCCCTTAACGCAAAGCCCCGTGGAAGGCGCTGACTCCGAAGATATTGTATCATACAATATGCATGAATTAGTGCCCTAACTGCTCACATTAAACATTTGTTAAAGTCCATTAGGATAATGATTACAAACAATTATTTTTGGTGAGCGTTCATATTTGCTACATTGCTCACTACTAGCACTCCCGTATCATTTTGAACCTGACTTAAGCGTGGTTGCTACAGCACTCAAACTTGTTAAGGAATTATTCCCTGCCAGCTACTAGTGTCCTCACCTGGGTCGAGTGTGGCAAACGCAGATGTGTGTATTGTCAGTGTACAGTAATGCTGTCCGAAGGATTCAAACCTCGTACCATAAGACCACAAGTACTCCACAAACATGTATATGATAGCTTTCTCACAAGAGTATACCGTACATCGAATGAGGTAATAACTCTTGATATTAATTCTTCAAATATCTTAAATTGTGTCTCGTATATTCGTATGGCCTACGCATGCATGCCGCAGCGTATAACATCTTCATATTTGCAATGCCAAAATCAAAGATGATCAATTTGAAAGGTAGAAATCAAATCCCGTCTTGATTGTTGTATCACTTGTTTGTAATAGCTCTCTGATCATGAGCCGCTCATGAAACAAGATAATTCATTTTGATATCCTCTTACGATTATATAATTGTTTCTATCATAGATGCAGTATTCCCAAACCCATCGGTTTAGTTAGATGGTTTTTATTTCACCTTATTGTTGATATAAACAAAGCATGAGTATGCATGTAAGTGAGCACCTTGAGTACTCCCGGTCACGACACCTCTGATATATTTCACGTTCCCGTTAATCTTTTATGTTTTTTTTAAATGTGTATATTAAGTTTGTAGTGCCCATGAGGAGAGTTAAGGAATATGTTTTTTTTTAAATATTTTTAAATAGATTTTTTGAAGCATATGAACTGCTTTACCCCTCGAAAATAGGCATTGTATCGTAAGTAATTTCGCCCTGTAACATTAATTTGGTTCACGCAACATAACCAAAATCACGTCAGAACCAGCACCTCAAAGCCGATTATTTAAAAAGGCAAATATTAAGTTTCGAAAGGCTCAAGGGAATGAAATTAAGAACATGAATGCTTTTTGGATAGACTAGGCCGCATGTTTAATAATGGAAAATCACCCATGGTGCTCTGGGGACAATCAATGCTTGTTAAATGGCACAATGGACTTGAGAGTACAGAGAGAAAAGAAGTTAGCAAATCTATGCTTTTTTTAAGTAATGTGGTTGTCGTTGTTTTTTCTATTTATTGAGAGAAAAAAAATCCTGTGAAGGCTAAGGCAAGTCTGAGTAGTCTAAACAACGAGGCACCGAAGCACGACGAATCATTTCACTTTCGAAACGATTTAAGAGAAACACAAGCACATTTGTTTCCATTAGTCCAAAATAGGCACAAGGAAATTGACAACATTTTTTGAGACATTGGTGCGTAGTCATCAATTACAGAAAATATATGAATACTATATCATTAAAACAAATATTTAAAAAAACTACTCTTAACCATGATACACATGTAAAGGTCGCACAGGATATGATTGTTTATACGCGTATTCTAGTTCCGTCAAAACCAATTTATTCTGATTCTGGAAGAATTCATTACCCATGATTGAGATGATATTGTAATAAATCAATCAAACGATACTGCGAACTTTCGTTGAGCGGGAACATGACGGGATGGCAAAGAGTTATAATGATATATTAAAAAGCGTAAGTTAATACTAGCATGAAAACGCTTGATTTCATTATGGTATTCATTCGGCTGTATTGAAATAGCGACGAAAGAAGTACAGTACAGTTGAAAATGAGAAGATACCTACAAAATGAATAAAGTCAATTTGTAAACGGATGAATATTGTGCTGATTTAAGCAGTAGCCAATATACAGGGAAAAGGGAGCTTGTTATTTTTACATGAGTGCAGCAATTTATTTAAGATATTTAAGATTCTGCTTTAATATTTTAAAAGGTCCCTTATGAGTGCATGAGTGCAGCAAATTAAAAAAAAAAAATCGCTTTGAAATATAAAAAGGCACCAGCGTATACTACGGGGGAAAGGGGGCCCTTATGAGTGCAGTGTTAGCAAAGAAAATGTCACTAAGCTGAACAAATTGTTGAATAAACTTTAATTGTTAGCCTATGTTTTGTTTCACTCAATCATTGGGTAATTGATGTAAATATGTATTGAAATTGTGGAAATAAAAACCTCGCCAGAGGATAAGAAAAAAAAAGAAAAAGATGAAAACGAGAGACGAACCAAGAAAATGAATAAACTACTCTGTCTCCCCAATCTCTCCCTCAATCTCTCTATCTATCTATATATCTCTCTCTCTCTTTCTTTCTCTCTCCCTCCCTCCCTCCAAGAATTTTGGACTTCGCATTTAGTCGTAATCTTACAATGTTATTCTCAAAATACCAAGAAACGTTATATATCAGCGTCCTTTCCCTCAGGCTTATCTGTTTTTTCCCAGTGCACGAATAATATATTGTTTTCATCGCATTCGTTGAAAGCAATATGTCGTGGTAAGAGTCCGTATAAGATCTGCATTATTTTACTCAACTTCAGGCGATTAGTTTCACTTTATCTGAAACAAAACTTGTTCTTTTCTGTGGGAGAGGTGCATGTGTTTTATCAATAAAATCCTATAAACGTAGACCAATCGGCTTACACATATCGCATTTATAGCATTATGTTAGTACTTGCCATCTTAAAAAAGTAGTAAGATTTGCTAAAACCTTTATAATGCAATTTACTCAGACACCAATCGAAAAGAGTGGGGAGTGCCCTTGTGAAGAAATAACTATGGAGACATGTCTGCAGGACAATCCATAATTGTTGCATTCGCAATATTTTGTTTTCTTCAACGGTGCAAGTGCATCTCTAAATAAAAAACTTATGGGGGTCATAGTCGCGTTACACGGCATTTCGTGAAACGAGAACGAAAAATCATTGTTAAGATTCACATTAATGACGCGACCTTATGTCGGGTAAACTGGACCATTTAATTTGTAGATGAGAGGGGTTTATTTCATAAAACATTACCCCCCCCCCCTCCTCCCCCGACGACATTTCGGTCGACTTCTTTTTAATGCACTGCCTTGAATGGACGTCGCACGTATCAGTCCACGCAAATCTAAAAGTCCCCAATGACACAGACACCGGACCGAACAAACATTCTGAATCACCAAGAATACGTAAGTTTGGGGTCGGTGTGGACTTATTTTGTTGCGGTATAGATGCGATTCTAAAGATGATACCCAAAAATCATTTACTAGGGCTTCAAAAACCGTAGTTTTTCACAATGTTGGAAGCAAGACGTATGGATGAATATATAAAGATGAATATAATTGATAATTCCATTCATGTGAAGCCTTTGTGGCCTATCATAAAAGAACCTCAACATCAACTCCCTTCTGATGTTGATGAATACCTGGGAGTGTTTCACAAAGACTAAGAACGATTTTAAGTTGGACTTAAAGAGAAGGTTGAGTTTTCGGAAGAGGTGAAAAATATTTTTTGAGAGTTATTATTCTTATTATGCAAGTGTGGAAGAACATCAGATAAGACATGTTTCCTGAAAAGCATGGCTCTTCAAATGCCTTCATATTCTAAATATGTATGTAACATCGTAAAACTCGGGGGGGGGGGGTTAGGATTTTTACGCCACGTGTTCGTAACTTTCCCAAGACTTTGCCAAATTTATTATCATTTTGATGGTTCCGGAACCTTGCAATATACACACAAAATCTTATGTGCTAGATGATTAACCTTTTCTGGTCGATTCCACACCGTTTCTTTCACAATGCAATCGCATGACCAGAACTCAACTTCATCTTTAACTATGGCATATCGTTCATGCTACTATTTGCTCTCAGTTTCACCATTATTTGTCATTGGTGTCTCAAAGGACTTTCAAATGATGGTTACAAATCAACTGAATTTACATTTTTTTGATAATTTATTATTGAAGGACTAAATACCTGCTCAGTATAAATATATAAAGAGATGAGTCCATGATCGATCCAGCTAGATGCTTCCCATTGTATTTTGTTAAAAACCGCGAGTCCAGAAAATTGACTACACACCGTCAATAGTTATATGCATCTCGTCTTTCGTCTTTGGGAATGAAGCCTCACTCACTTAACGCGACGGTCTTTCTGTAAATATTAAGTTGGTACTTGAAAACGAAGGATATTTGTTTACCTAGCAACACATTTTTGTATTTGTTTCGATATATTTGTATTCAATATCCGGGTATTGTTTAATTACTCATAAGCACTTAGCAAAACATGGTGATTTTAAGTGTCATAACCGACGCGTCCTTATATCAATTAAAATAACCTGGATGACACCATTTCAATGTCATTGTTTTCATATCTGCCAAGTCCAGACACTACAAAGAAGAACCTGGATAGACATTTAACATAAATATTCATATTTTCCAATCCAAATTGATCTTTATATTGCTTACAAGCGTTGGTGAACTTCTTTTAACATCAGAAAACAAAAGCCATGAAACATTTGAACATGAAAGGTAATCCAATATCCGTGAAAGGGATAATGATTATATTATCATGTAAAATGCTCAGGGCATTTTTTTCTAATCCCTCGATGATGGTGAATTCAAGGTCAAAGAAGACTAAACTAAAGAGGTGTGATACGCAAATATCATTGTTTAGATTTCTCAAGAGGGATGCGAAAGATGTATAAATACTATCGATTCGGTTCGGGGACAAATCGTGTCATTGAAAATCTGTCAGAAGATGAAATTTAAACGTATGTCGCTGGAAAGGCCTCTGTCCCTTAATAAAGTCAAAATTGAGTCAAGAGGATGGAGAAGCGATTCTGCTACCGACATTAAATCAGCTATTTTTTACAACTTTTGTTAGTGATAATAACGAGAAATTTTGAACATGATGTGTTAGAGGGTTGTCTAGTAATTTGTAAGGATAGAATAGCAAGGGGAATTTGCCCCCCCCCCCTTTTTTCGGGGGGGGGGTCTATATTCAATGTATAGAGCCTATATTAAATGTTGGTAAATTTTTATATAAATCGGAAATTTTAGACCGGGGCCTAATATAAATTGTAATGATTACAACACAATGGGAATGTAAGTAATTGTTAAGTTCAATGTCTCAAACTTAAAATATATTTGATTCTTAAAGGTAAATACTATTTTTGGAAACGCCCCCCCCCCCCCCAAAAGAATAAAACGGAAGCTTTTATTAACAATCTTGTGAAATAATATGTTTAACTAATACGTGAAAATACAAATTTTGCCGGGAAACCGCCTACAAGTTGACATAATCGGTAAATCATTATATCTATCCGGACCGGATAGATATCGCGCACATGTTGCGTCGTTCCATATACATCTTTCTGTGTACGGTGCTGTGTAACTATACAAAGACTGGGCCAAATTTATTATCATTTTGATGATTCCTGAACCTTGCAGTACAGACCAATATTTATATGCAAGATGACCAACCTTTTCTGGTCGATACCACAACGTTTATTTCACAATGGAATCGCTTGACCAGAACTAGTCTTTCCTTTTAATATAAACGTATACATTTAAATACATATATCATCGCTCTCTGCCTTTGGGATCATGTAGGATGAGGGGGGGGGGGGGATAAACTGTTTTGATTAGATACAAAGTGTAAATACCGTATTACTTATTTGTATGTTGTTTCATTAATACAAAGTTACATTCTTCCTACCCATCATATTTATATGGCATTCAAAATAATAATCACCATGTGCCACATGGGATAGACATACTAAGGGCTTCAAGATTACTTGACTGTTTTCAGTGCAAGATTAGTCTATACCAGCATAAAACGATACAGTTAATCAAAAACAGCAAAGGGTTATTATGCAATACCTCTGTCAATTTGTTTATGTTGTTGTGTGCGAATTTGCACTTGTAGCAAACGATCGATCATGCAGAGAGGCGAATAAAGCCGAGCAACCGAAGTGCATATAATGTTTATGCTTTAATATACACATAATATGTTTTCTCTCTTTATACATGTTTTCATTCAACACAATCAAGCGACGTCGGGGTAAATGAGAGCAAATTGGAACGTCTCTTGATTATATATCTTCCCATGTTTGTGCAAGGATGACTAATGAGCGATGGAAGAATAGCTCGAAATAGCCAGCGGGAGATGTGCTCGTCAGAGCTGTGTTTATCCTAACCACTGAACAGGACAACGACCGGATCATTGAACCGTTGTTGAAAGGGAGTTTGGTCTGTCGTGACACTTGTAGATTTATAAGGTCTAATCCATCTCCCTATCCTTGCCTTTCTACATAACAAAACCCACATGTCCCCGCAGTACTGCATCTCGAGTTATCGAAAACTATCTAGTTATCCGTGTTTGTCAACGAAAGGCAGAGAAACGCATGACCGGAGCTTCGGCGATGTTGACACTTGAAGATTCGTAACGTCTGAGTGATTTCATTAATATCCGCTGATCTTTGCCTATCTAACCCAACCTCCTTTCTTAACACCGCCTCATCTTTTAATCACTATTCAATCTCTTTTGCTCGGTCAATGTCAGGAACGAAACAAACTGGTTGTTGATTTGTAATTGAAATATTGCACTGAGAGGCTCTAGTGAAAATTATGGATCGAGGTGGCAGAAATAGCAGCACTTTTTTTTCTGAGGGGCGTACTAATTTTCTGTACATTATTTGATTTAAATCCATTTTTTTTTCTTGTGTTAAATGTACTCTTATAAGAATATACACTTGTATACAACAAATAACAAACAAAAATATTAACTGTTTTTATAGGTAAAATATGGAATAAATAAAACTTCAAACTGCAAACTTCAGAGTCGCCCGCTATATCAAATAGCACTGTCTGTGTCGGGAATAGCTATCGTACAGGGCCTATGGACTGTGATTCATATAGCCTACTGTCTCCTAGCTGCGACACATTGCTATAGGTTGTACAGACTCTTGTTTAAAAAACAAATGGAGTATCAACTTTCAACCGACGAAATTGAATATGACAAGTTGAAAACTCCGTACTTCGATCTTCTCCCTCAAAATAAACACGAGGGCGCAACATGCAGCGTCGGGATAACGATCGCAGTGGACATTGGTATAAACGTGCTGTTTAACAAATGGCGTCTCCCCCATTATCTTAACGCCCAGAAACAACACCGCACCGCCGCGTTGGAATTGATGTATATTAAAGCAAGGGGGTATATTTTTGAAAGGTCCCAAACCTCTTCCCCGACGAGAAAAGTGGTCACATTATTTTTTGTTTGGTTTATGTGGTAATAGTCAAAATCCTTCAGCAGCAGTTTATGTTTCTCTTTCTCTCCCTCTCTCTATCTCTCTCCTAACTGGCGAAACACAAACCTTTTTTTCTTCTTCTCCCTCTTTTTTCTCTTTTCATTTATCTTATAAATCAATGTGTATGAAGAAAAACAAATTGTTATCACAATAATGATATTCCCCTTTTCTCTATTTGTTCAATAGATTAGCGTCATAAGAACAAAATGTCTTCCGATATGAAAATAGAATTTATAGTCTATAACTTTACAAATTAATGTAAAACCAGACTTTTTATTCGTCGCGATTGATTTCAAGAGTCAGGTAAAAGTATATCCACTACGGAAAGTTGTTCGTGGAATTGTGGAAAGTTATAATTATCTCCTCCTTTCGTAATACAACAAATACAGCAATACAGCAACACATCCTCTAGGCTAGGGGAATGTCACTCAAAATGTAGCCAGTCTGTGACACTCCCTTCCCCCTGTCTAACAATCAATCATACAGTGTCACATATTTGCAGTTGATCATTATGCGTCTCATCTTTCAAAACTTATATCAGACTGATCTATGGAAGTCAATGTCCAAGTCTCCAAGGTAAAATGTATCATCGTCCCTCGTGGGCCAATTATCCAACAGAATTACTCGTGTCGCATTTCATCAAGCTCAGTCGCTGAAAGAATATGAGCTGATCTAGGGAAAATAAATCAACTATTTCATCACTCATTAACAAGCACGATGTTGATGGCAGCTTTTGATAGCGCCATTGGATCAAGAGACAAGGAGCTGCAAAAGAAGATGCATTATACAAATGGCGACGCTGAACTAAGTAGCCTGTATTGATTGGGTGTCTTTGGTTATTAAAACTCAGAAGGCGTTGGATGGGTCATATTATATTATGATAGGCAATTGTGTAATTAGGACATCACCCGTGTGGCTGCCCAGCCTTAGGTAAACGATTTCTCAGTGGGTATTGATTGCTTGATACGAGCACGGTACGGTGTCAATTCGAAAGCTGTGAGGACGATGAGACGTCCGGAATGATATGGAGTCAAGGCCGGGCGTTTTAAATAAAGAGTCCTATTTTTGAAACTTCTTGCCGGTACACAGGTCTAAATTACATTTAGAGAGTAAGTTGTTCTGTTCAACTCCCATTTCGTCTCTTTCTTTCTTTCTTTCTAATCTGTCTATATCTGTCCCTCTCTCTCTTCCTCTCTCTTCCGGCATGTTCAAGCAGGCAAACATAGACTATGTTATATTGGACTGGCTTCAATTCTAAAAATGTGAAAGAAGACGAGACAATACGAATGTTTGATTCGAGTGGTATTTTAGGAGTTATACAGCCTATAGGGCATTCCTATATGGCAAGGTCCTTGACGGTATATCGACATGGATTCAGTCTCTTTGAACACACAAGTAGGAGAACCTGGAAAGAGCTAAAGTCATTTGTTTGAAGACGGTTTTAACGGTTTTGAATCCCGTCGCTAAGTGTTAAAACCATGGCAACGTTAATCCTCAAAATATTATTTGTCCAACTCATATCCGTTAGAATAGTCATGCATGTTTCATCTGACAGTATGGAAAATTTTAAAAAGTAATATTGTTACAGTCTGTACCCAATTAAGGGCTTATATTATGCCAACATCTTCGTCACCTTGAATTGGATCAGCAAAGGCTTTCAAACGATGTCCCATTTTTCTTGTTTTCACGCTTTCCTGTGTTCTGTTAACAAAAAAAAGGGAAAGTAAATATGAAAGAACTTATAAAATTGTCATTTTGCTTATACCCGGAAAACAGAGATTAATTCATCTAACCACTATAATGTCCAAGATCCGTGAGGTAGAAGTATATTTTTCACACCGCCATTAGTCGAAGGAGTAAACAGTGCGATGTATACGAGTATTGGCTATTTTAAGGTATAGTGTTGTTAATAAGGACTCATTTAGACGAACGAAATGGGGGGAAGAATCTAGTAATACAAGCCATCGCCATCTCTTATTTCCATCACGAATAGTTAATGTGAAAAGTACGTGTGTTTATTAGGCTAAATAAGAATTAATTTGTTTACGCAGTTGTCCATAATGAGAGTTCACCAGAAGAAAACGAATGAAAGAAAGAGCTGATAATTTGTTACAAATATTTATTTTTTTTAAAAAAAATAAAAAAAAAATAAATAAAAAAAAAAAAAAAAAAATAATATAAAAAAAAAAATTTATATAAAAATATAATATAATAAAAAAAAAAAAAAATATATGTGTGTGTGTGTGTGGGTGTGTGAGTGCGTGAGTGTGTGCATGTGTGTGTAGTTAGAGAGATATATATCGGGATTGGGGAAGAGAGAGCAAGAGCGATGGAAGATAGAGAGGGAGAGGTGGGGGGGGGGATAGAATGGGGAGAGTAAGGGAGAGAGTTGTTGGAGTCCGTTTGTTTTGAAGCCTGTGCTGTTGGATACGTGACATTACGTTGATTTCCTTCCCTCTCTTAAACCGATCCCACATAAGCCTTTTGTTGGCCAATACAACTAATACCTTTGAGCTTTTCACGCCAACGACACTCCAAAACATGCCAGGGTCAGGGTGGACACATATTGATGGTCGGATGCGTATATTGTCACACTATTGCTGATAAATAAATCAATAAATAAGTAAATACTCAACAAATAGATGATAAAAGATTGAACACATAATAGACGATATGACCGGACATACCTTTTCTACAAAGTTGTCTCCACACTGTTATGACACAATAAAACCTCTAATAAGAAAATGCATGCAATCATTACGGAGGATGGATATTTTAGGCTGGAAATTTTTCTCTGATACATTCTTTTTCCTAACTGTGCTGAAAAATGCATTTATGTATTTGTTTTTGTTTTTTGTTAATAATGCAAAATAATGTGCACGAATATACAAGGTCGGACTTAATGTGTGGTCCGACTTTTATTTTTATGCATATGCTTTTCTTTCGGACCATTCATAAAAAAACGCGATTAGTTTCATGTCCATATTGCTGTGGATGTCTTTGTGTCGGATGGGACAGCTATTTTTAAACGGACATTATTTTCGAATCAATGTCCTTTCCCTCCTGTTATCTTTGTATTTCACCATGTACAAACTATTTTGTATCAGGCCAGACGTACTACTACTATGGGAACTTTATTCCTGATGCAAAATCCTTCACTTACCTGACTGTTGAGAAATATGCTTTCCAGTAGGTTCCTGTTTCATTTCATAATTTTGAACTTACATTTTCAACTACATGTATGTTCTTTATTGTGCAAGTAAATGATATATGAAATGGAATTAATTCGGACCAATCAATCAAACAATCAATCAATAAATGTTTTAAACGTGGGCGTTTGGGGCCAGACAGGTATTTACGGCGGGACGTTCATTCTCGCTTGTTTTCCTTCTTGACCATTACCGGATTCCCAGGGCGCGGTACGTGACCACGTTAGTGTGCAGTGGTCATTAACTGGCGGGCAACTCTGTAAGGCGACTCGTCCCTCGCAAGAGGGTGCACTCAGCCACCCACGGGGAATGTCCCTTTCTTTCTTTTTTTTTCTCTTTTTCTTGAAATGGCAAATAACAGTTGGACTAGTCCAAGTACACCGTTATGATATTCGAAGAATTTTGATGAGGGAATACGAGGAGGCATTGCATACTTTGCGGTAGTCCTTTATTTCACGTGTTACGCCTCAACCACGATATTCATTGACAGGGTTATGTCAGTGAAAGTCAATCAAAGACAGCACAAGGGTATGGGTTTGCCAAGGGGATGTTTTGTCGAAATTTCCAGTATTTGTACCGTGAATTCCTTACTTTGTTTGTTTCTTGGTCGGTTTATGGCTCCATAATAATATTATAAGAACATCAAATAAATATGCATCCAAAAATATGAATTAAGGCGGTTAGACGACTTAAATGGGATTTACACAATGCCACTGATCTTTCATGGTGTCTGAAATATGATACTATGATAGAGATTTCTGTTACACAATAAACAGTCAGATTCAGATGTATTTTTTTACAATCTTCAAATAATCATGCTAACAAATATGTGATTAATATCGATACATTTCGGATGGAAATGATGTTACTCATGAATTCTGATAAATACTTTACACTATATATGATTTCAAATAAATGATACATTAGTCAATTTGACCTTAGGCATATTAGTTTCCTTGTAAATTATCTCAGATAAAATCGTTCCTTTGCCCTTCACATTTTGTAAAACGTATTTGTATAGTTCACTCCAATGAAGTAAAAAATGATAACACGTTTCGTAACTAAATATAGAACAAATGACATTTTTGAAATGACCTCGTCTTTTTCTTAGAGGACGTAACATATAGGGATGTTTACAATCAACAGGAATCTGAACACAAACAGAAGAAGAAGAAACAAATTCTTCGTGATCATGTTCTCTAGTTCATTTGAACTTCAAAATAAATCAGGGGAAGGTAAAATATGATACAGCCATGATCCCTCAACAATTGTTAAAGAAATGGAGATTACATAAAATAGCATGGATAAGAATTGTGGAGGATTAGTAATTGGTACAAAAAGACGTTGATCATAATATTGGCGTTTTAAAAATGAAATCTGATTTTCAAATGTAACCTTGTGAAGAAAAAAAAACATTATCCATTTGAAGTTGGAAATAAATCAGGAGTAGGCCAAATAAAAAAGGAGCACTAATTTTTGTTCTCGAAAACAAGTGAAAAAAAAATCAGAAAATAGCAGATAAAGAAGAGGGATTAGTCATCGATTCACAGACTTGCAGAAGAACAGCTGTTGGCTGAAGCAAGTGATCTGTGTTGAAAAAAGAAAAATGAAATGAAAAATTAAGAGAAATCTCGTAAGATCAACTGTCTTATGTCACATTAGTTTCATGTTTGTACTATTTATGATATGTTACACTCGCATGAATTCTGTATGTAAGTACTGTTGTAAAAAGCTGCTATGTTATGATATGAACACATAAAGTCCCTTGAAAAAGGATAAATTGAAGAAGAACAAAAACTGTCTAAAAGGAGAAACAGTTCGTATCAGTCGCATGTACACTCTCTACCATTATAGGAAACAGGAACACAAGCACTTTGAAACGTTCCTACATTGAAATAATTGTAATCTGCACCGTTGGACATATTTGTTATTGATTTATTTGTTCTAAAGAATGAATAAGCAGAAAGATAATGAAAAGACAGCGTAACAAATAGAAAAACAAATAGGCGTACATCAGAGGGAGGAGGAGGTATGATTGATACTGGAAGATATTGGTCGTAAGATCAGCGATTTGATGCAGGCGTATACATTAAAACCAGTCACCTGCTATATTTTAAAGCAATGAAAATACACGTTTGCATTGCTTCTCCTCGCATAGGAAACAGCTACTTGGGTAATATCGGATTTTTAAAGCGGGCATGCATTCATTTTTGCAACCACTGTAATCTACAACTTTTTCAATGATTACATTTATTAGGTGATCTGCCACGAAGCATGTCAGAACATTTATTGATTATGTCAGTATCCTTCTTCTCTCTTCATTCTATCATTGTGTATGGGCTTTGTTACGATAATATCTCATGAATGATCATTATGCCCAACGAAGAGATTTGTTTTTAATTACTGATACGTGACGTCATCTGGGCGCCATTTTGTTGATTTCTAATATAGGCCATATTTCATTAATATATTGTCTTTTCTGAATGACATTTGATATGCATTAATTGGTGGTCGTATACCAACATATCATGTCGTCAAAGTCCGCAGACATAATTATTGATCAATATGTTTGATCTCATTCTTATTTTTATTATTAATAATGAACACATTTATAATGTGTGTGTTTATTATAAGGTTTCGTAAATATTATTTTAGTCAGACAATGGTACGGTTAGAGACACCCGTATTTAGCGCCTAGTAAATGTTGTGTATTATTTTTGTTATTATTATTATTATTATTATCAATACAAGGAGATAATAATCGTTAAATCAGCAATCTGATTTGAGCATACATCATCACCCGCCGGTATTGACCTTGCCCATCCCCTGTAGTATCGGGAAACAGTAACTCTTGTATTACCCGATCGCCTCTAGGTAGAGATGTTTTAGGATTTCCATTGCGTAAGTCATTACGCCCCTTTTGGTAAATGATGGTCAAACCGGGTGAATGCTTTGGATCTTTCCTGATTCATTTACCTTCATGATATGATACAATCTCCTCTGACAAGAATTCTTCGCTGAAAACAATCTTATTTACCAATATTTAACCCACTGAATGCTTTCGTTGTCGTCTCTCGCTGACCACACTTTCACCAGAACAAACCACGTTGTCGCAATGTTCTCATTGCGCAACACAATAGCTTTCAATTAGGAATCTCCAGTCCTGCAACCCTTATCACACTAGCATAGATTTATCTTGCACTGAAAATACTTAGAAAATAAGCCTTTGGTACATTTATTCAATGGTAAATAGAACATGGCAAGTAGATTATTTCTTTGGCATATTACATAAAGAGTAAAGACAGAATTAATGTGTTTCACGCGATCAATCCAGTATGCGTTGTTTAGAATCAAATAAAACTAAAAAGTACTATACAATTACAACTTGCCATGACGATTACCGTTGTTAATAACTTTGTGCATCACATATTAACATATGCGAGCATTAAGATGACTTATTATTACCTAGATTGCCATTAGGTTGATATTTCGAAAACAACTGTGATCGTGTTAACAGTAATTAAGCATTAAACAAAAGTTGGTCAAATATTAGGTAGATTCTTCTGGCCCTGGACCTTAATGCCTATTTGGTCACCATTCTAGGATGCAAAAAGACGATACTTTATTGAAGAAACGTAATACTACTATAGATAAACATCTTTAGAAAGGGATATGTTCACCCTTCGAAAGAAAAGGGCAGCGTAATGAAAACGAGAACATCTCAAAAAGATCGAATCGAGCAATGAAATCATCAGCGATGTTGTGTACAGTGGTTCATTCACTTGACCTTTAATCCAAGAGTTGGGGTTCACTAAAATCTCAGCCAGGCACTAATGTCCTTTGGCAGGATATTAATCAAAATGTGCCACTCTCCATCCAGGTGTATCTAGCAATTGCTGGGGTGATAAAGATTGCAGAGCCCCTAGGAAGAATAGCACTGATGGTGATGAGGGTCCCATGGGTACGCAACATTGTCATTATGTATACTTACAGTCAAACCTGATTGAGACTTACAAAAATTACAAAAGCAGAAACAACTCCGACACTGACGACCTTCAAGTTCAAGATCCCTATCGACTTCAGAACACAAGACATCTCGCGATAAAGAAACAAAATGGCGAGGAAGTCGAGATCTCTTGAAAGCTCTCTATGATTGTTTTTGTAATCCACAATGATGGTCTTCTGGTGCGCTGCTGGGCAGTATTACGAAACTATTCGGTCGGTAGTGTAAGGAAGCAGTCGATACAGCCCCGTCGCTAAGCAACGCGCCCTTGTTAATTGTGTTGAGACAGTTCATCTTCTTTGTTTAATCCAGTTGGGATTGATGTTGGCACTGATGGCAAACTATGTATACGGGGCGGGGATATATTGGCGTAACTGTCCGCGGGGTGCGGTAAAACATTCGACCCGACT
>BEXV01001831.1:3039-24975 GCA_003118195.1 Hemicentrotus pulcherrimus
TCTACTACTTCTACTTCTACTACTGTTACTTCTGCTACTTCTTATGTCACCCACATTGGGCCTGGTATTGGAGAAGTTCAGTTTGAATTTGTCAATTTAACCTGTGCACAATTATATTAACGGGCATTTAATAAGACACGCATATTGCGCATTACTTTTGACTGAACTTGATGTGATGTCACAATGCTTATCTACCTTATCTATGACATCATTCATGGTATAGTGTTATGGTATAGTTCACTATACCATAGATGACGTCATATATAACACATTTTACTCTTCAGTAGCATCATAGCAATGTTATGTTTTGTCACATGATATATGTTGACCAATCACTGAACAGTATTTCATTGATCAAAAATATAGTATATATTATAATATTGATAATAATAATAATAACAATAATATTTACAACAATAATCAATAATTATGATGTAATAAAAACAGTAATTATAATAATGATATTAGTGGGTTCTTGTATAGTGCGCATGTCTGTTAGACTTGACACTATCGTAGCTCCACAATAAGATTAACCCGATTGCATGTTCATGAGCATGCATTTTTGAATGGATTTCATTTTAAGTTATGTTGGGCCTTTTACTCGAAGAGTTATTATCAACTGAGGTTTTAGTCATGTCTGTAATAAGAATAAAATAAAATGAAAAAGCTCTTGGATGTCCTATTACAATATCTTGCAAGTTTGATAAGAAGGAAGTGTTCTATGAAACCTGCAAAATGGATCAAGTTCAGATACTGTGGTAGTTGCTTTCGTGATATTTACTTCAGATGTATTATTTCAAGAGAAAGAAAGAGAGAGAGAAAAGGGAGAAGGAGACAGAAAAAGAAAGAGAAGAAGTGAAGGAGAGAGAGGGAGATAAAGACAGAAAAAGGATGAGAGAAAGATGTCAAAGTCAAAGATACAAATTTGATTTTTTTCGACCAAGACTAAATATCGCTGGGGCATGTGTTTAATAGGTAACAAACACTTTCAGGGGTGAGTTCAGACAGTGCCTTTTTTTAAATTTCTTCATTTCATCATCTACATGTATTACATGCATGTCTTTTTTCCTCTTTTGTGTACCAGGTCATTAACACCTACACAGAGGCTGTTCAGACGGTGACCCCTCAGCTAGCGACAGGGAAGCTGCACACCCTGTGGGTGGAGTTTGCCAAGTTCTACGAGAAGCATGGCCAGATCATGGAGGTGAGATGGATACTAACACTATATGACTATCTTTGTACGGAGTCGGGTTAATTTTTTGAACGCTTTTTAATTTCGTGAGGTGTCTGGATTTGCGAAATATTAATTCTGCAAAATAAAGGCAATACAACAATTATAGTTTTGCAATTCATGGAAGATTTTTTTTCTTTGAAAAGCTTCTGTTCTTCTGATAACAAGTTTTGAAAGCTTCAGGTCACAACAGTTCAGGGGTTAATATTAGATGGAAAGTTTTGAAAATGTCACATATTCCTGATCAAAATTCAGAGCACTCATATGAATAGTAAAATTGGAATATTCATATTCAAGCAAAATAGCTTCCAAATTCTGGTCATACTCTGGTTGTGAGTGGACTGAAAATCAGAATGTTTTGAGGTGGTATTTTTGAAGAAATTGTTGATGCTTTTGAGCGCATATGGGGTGCTTTGTAGGTGTACTCTGCAGGTGTAAAGTGTATGGTTGTTTATGTGTGCATGTGCGTTGGATGTGTGTGTAGGTGTTATGTGTGTGTGTTTTGGTGTGATGTGGGTGTGTGATGTGTCTGCTAGTGTTTATGCGTGTGTGATAAACAATGTTTTGTGTGGGTGTGATGCGTGTGCGTGGATGTGGGCGTTGGTGTGTGTGGGTGTCACATGTGGCCCAACACGAAGAGAAAGGTGCTGTTATTGGAAATACCTCTGCATGTCCAGTCAATCCTCTACTGTTTAAAAAAAAAATCTGCATCAACTTGGTCATCATTTGGTTGTCTCATTTCTTGATACGAATCCCGCAGTAATTAGCATAATTTGTATTGTAGATTAGTGTTTCTCGATACTGGTTGAGAACCATGTAGTAAGACTGCCATATTTTTCAATCCTGGGACTTGGTTCACAAAGCCATTTTCCAATAACAAATGACAAAAATCAGTGACAAATCTGCTGATAACAAATCAGAAGCAAGGATTTCACTAGCTTACAACACAAACTGTCATTAATTTTGTCAGTGACGACAAGTTTTGTGAAATGGGACCCAGAGGTAGATGTACTTCAAATTTATCAATGATGCAGTCAGTAATGTACATGTATTCATGGAACGATATACCATGGTATGTGGCTTCAACTTCCTGGGCTAGGTGGCTGGGCAGGTAGACAGACTTACCTGCCAAACTTTGCTAAATACATGAACCAAAGGTACACCAATACATGTACATTTTACACCTACAGTACATGTACATCTTGTGATAAAGTTTTGTACAAAAATTGAAGAAAAATCCAGTGTATGTGCAATCATGCATGAATTAGATCCTTTCCCACTTCCCTACAATATGTGAAAAGAAATTGTTTTAAACTCTAAACGATCAATTTTATTCAAAACAGAGACAAATTTCCTTGTTTTCTTGAGTTAAAATACCTTTAAAAAAGCGGTCAAATCAGTACATCTTGGGTTGGCACTCATGACTGCTATTAATATTTTACAAATTCCTTAATTTTACAAAGAGATGTACAAACTTGCATATCTGTACATTACAAGGTCATAAAATCTTTTTACTTATTCATTTACCATTTAACCACACACACAAACTATACATTTTATTGTAGAAGTACAAATCAATTAAAAACAGTGAATGCTATTGACTGGTTATTGCAAAATTTATGTAAAAGAATAATGAGCTTGACCTAAAAATACATTTGTTTAATTTCATTTCATTAAAACCATCATCCATCTTGAAATCATTTTGGTACTAGGAGCGAGGATGCGGAAAAGAAAATTAGTTCAATGAGATGATCCAAGTCTCTGGTAGTAAAGTTCAGAAGCAAATAAAGGCATGCATTTATTTATACTCAAATATTTACTTAAACATTTACACAACGTAGCAATATGATACAAAAGCATTTTCTCCTAAATTCTTTAATGCATTTTGATTTTTGGTACTGTAATGTAGAGAGTTACTGATAAGACTTTTAAAAGCTCTTTTGGAAAGCAAAAAAAAAAAAATGGGGTGAAGTCAATAAATTTCCCCCAAATACTAATCATTATTATCTAAACTACATGTATGTATGGCTTCCAAGTGGTACAATAAATCAGTGTATTCAATATCTTTAGCGCAGCACCCGGATGACTGATTTATAGTGTCCTTGTATTGCTCAGTCATCTAGGGGACTTCAACTATTAATATCGATGTCATACAAAAACAAAGCCATATTTATCAAGGTAGGCTAAGTCAATTTTTTTTAAAGGTAAAGACCAGTTATGGTCATGTGATTGCATTGTGAAAGAAACATTGTGGAATCAATCAGAAAAGGTTGATCATCTAACATCTAGCATCTGCGAGGTTCTGGAATCATCAAAATGATAAGAAATTTGGCCCATTCTTCGTTAAGTTACAAGCACTATACACAGAAAGATGTATATGGGACTACCCTATATCTCTCACACACGACCATGAGAGAAACAAATTTACTAAATATATGAATTAGTAGGCGGTTTCCCGGCAATTTTGTTATAATCATGTATTAGTCAAAACATATTCTTTCACATGATTGGTAATGAGAGCTTCCATTTCATTTTTTGAAATTAGGGCGTTTCCAATACTGGTCTTTACCTTTAAACAGTCATGCATTATTTCATTACTTTTTTGATATTTTATTTTGGATGGGAGAGAAATTAAGCACTATTAGTTCCAACCAATTTTCTTTAAAATGTTGGTAAAATTAATAGATTTGTTTTAGATTTAGAACAATTAACAAAATGATGCACAGTGATAAATGATTCATAAAACATTTGTCAACAATGCAATGTACATTATTGCATGATTTGAATATACATGTACCATCTGGTATTTGAAACTGCAATGGAAGAAAGCAAGATCTTTCAAACTATCTTCATTATTGGAGTGAAATTTCTTAGAATTTTGCTTCTAGTTAAAAATGTCAGGCACATGAATGTTTGAATTCATTACCCCCTTCTGATATTTGATAATGCAAAGGAAAAAAGTGAGTTCTCAAAAGCTGTCGTGGTAATATACATGTAATGAGGTGAAATTGAATGAAAAAAGTTCCCTCAAATTTAGATCATTGTAATGCTTCATTATACATGGAAGGATTGATTTTAATATGCCTTTTGATATTTGATACTGTAGTCAAGAAAAATATGCTCTTTTGATATAGGTTTCTAAAAGCTGGTGTGGATTTAATAGAATGTCACACTGAGCGATTTAATTAAAGGTCGATATTGAAACATCTTTGAATATCTGAAATCAAAATTTAAGTAAAAGAAGTGTTCTTTATCATTTTTATGATCTTTCATTATAAACTGGGTTGAAGTCTGGGTCAATGAAGTTATAGTTTACTTGATACGTTGTGACACATGGATGAAATTGCTTTTGAGACTAGGCAGACAAGATGCAAAAAAAGATAATATAGCCAGGTTCTTTCTATGATATTCAATCTGAATATTGACATGAATAGGTTATCTGATCTACTGGTACAAACAGAGCGTGTCAGGCAAGAATTTGGTTGCTTGATTGTGATTGCGGAGCAGGTTTCACAAGATGATCTTAATACTGGCCACAACCCGGACCATAACATTCATTAACAAAGATACTGAATTAGATACGGAAGGTGGGTGTTAAATGTAACTTTATTTTCTTTCCAACATGTGTAAACACTTAAAACTTTTGGAAGCTAAAGAGTTGGACTTAGTTTATGAGCGTTTAGTATACAAAGGTCCTTTTCTATTCAAATAATGAAAATATTTGTTCATGGCACATGTTACAAGCTTCATAGTTTATTAAATCATTTAGACGTGTACTGTATTTAAGAGGAAAGGCTAACTGTTTGCTGTCCTTTCAGCAACAAAAAAACAAACAATTAAAAATGTTAGATGGTTTAAACCACCCGAGCTCTCAAAGGATCAAATGCATCATGTAACTTTAGATCTCTGTAATATCTAGGGCTGTCGTTGGCACTGATTTTCACTCTTGTCAAGTAAATGTATCCTAGGGCTGTCAAAATGTATGTACAACTTCCCCGAGAGTGACATAATGTACATGTAGTGTTGTCTTTCATGTACCTGTGTCAACAATACTTTCTTGCTTTCTGGGGCCGATAGAATGCATCAATCAATCCCTCATATTAATATGTGATTGCATAATACCAATACAAAGAAAGATACTGGTGCATACATGTATCTAAAGCCTGTCAAAAACGCTCTATCCTCTTGAATAAAACTATATTTTGTAGTTACATGTATTGTTCATTTTGTTTGTTTGTAAATACGAGCCATAGACTGATTATTGGCCATGGAACTGAACTCAAAGTTGGTTGGAAATGGTTCCACAGAATTCTGATTGAGGGCGCACTTTCTGAAAAAGGATCTAAAGTCCTTCAATCTCCACCAGTATACCATAGTATTCCCGAACCAATCCAAAAGGTAAACAATCTCCATGGAATACACCACTGGCAGTCGATGGCAGAAGGTCAGGTCATCCAAGTAAGAAAATTGAATGTAAGTTTGGAGGATGGCGATGAGCGCAAAAGCTAAGAGATTTGTGCCGTAAATCAACCCCAGCGTGCGCAGGATCTGGCGATTCTCATCCTGACGCGCTCTCACAAGGGCACCTGCTTTCTTCGAGATGGCGTTGAAGATGACGAGGTAACATATCCCGGTTGCAAAGGTGACCAGGAAGTTGATGGCTACCACGAGGATGAACATCCCTGGGTTTTCATCCTTGAGCGTGACAAAGCTGGTGCCTAGTCCAACGGCAAGGATCCACAGTATCAGGCTGGTTGCTAGGCAGCGGGGCGTGGTGATGATGCCGTTGACGCCGAACGGGTCTATGGAGATGGTGATGAGCTGGTAGGCAGCTACCAAGAGGATGCTGATGTTGGACATGGAGCTGGAGATGCATATATTCCAGTTGTAAAAGCAAGATTCAATTTCGATCTGGAAAAAAATTTGTGCGGGATGAAAGGGGTAGAGAATTTTAAAATCAGGCAAGAAGGTTCTGGAAGAAAATATTCAATGACCTCTCCTTGAGTCTCCTCTCTCACTAAAGTGTACACCATTGACATTATCAAAAGGCAATTTATTCAAAATGTCATTATTGTGAAAGAAACGTTGTGGTATCGATCAAGAAAGGTTGATGATCTAGCATACACGTACATGTATAAGTATTGGTGTGTACTGCAAGGTTCTGGAATCATCAAAATTATAAGAAATTTGGCCCAGTCTTAGTAAAGTTACAAGCACTGTACACAGAAAGATGTATATGGGACCATCCTATATCTATCCAGGCCGGATAGATATGAAAATTTACCAAATATATCAATTAGTAGGCGGTTTCCCGGCAAAATTTGTATCATCACGTATTAGTCGAAACATATTCTTTCACATGATTGATAATAAGAGCTTCCATTTCATTTTTTGAGAGGAGGGCGTTTCCAAAACTGGTCTATACCTTTAAGCTAAATATATCTGCCATGTGAACAACAAGCTTCATAGACAGACATATACCTATTTTAGTTTCATGAATAACAATTTAGAAATAGACCATTTCGTAGTTAGGACATGGGTAAAATTACCCCAAATATCCACAGATCTTTTACTCATGGAGAAGTCCCACTTTGTGTATTTTAGATTAATCAATGCTAAAGTCATGTATGTGCTTCATGAAAAGCTTTTGTTTGCCCTGTTGTATCATAGAATGTACCGCAGGTGCAACACATTAATAATGATTACATAACATGAGCACTTATTCATCTCGGTGGGTTTTATAATTTTATCAGAAATGACCTTTATCTGCCCGTGCACAGGTAGTATTTACGAAATGGCTTAATGAAATGTTGGGCACACAGTCAAGATTCTTGGGCTGAATTAGGCCCCGTCAGCAAGCAAAAGATTAGACAACAAAGAATTTGAATAATTCACTTGTCATGACACACACACATAACAAAATTATGGTATCCAATTATGTATTTTAGAAAGCTTGAACTTAAAGTCATGTAAAACTTAAGATGTTAAAATTGTTTACATTTAAAGGTAATACAAAGTTTTGGTGTGAATTTGGTTCAAATGGAACTTATTAGAAGCATATGCGATTTTAAAATATTCAATGATCTTTGTTGTGGTTGAAATTGAGTCTTAAGTGGTGAAATTGTAAATAATAAACTCTTTATGTTGTACAGTATAGCGTCCTTTCAAAACTGATATTACTGTAGGTTTAAAAACAATGGTTTTTTTTTTTATTACAATCGACCAATTTGCTATTCTCTTTTGGAAATTATATACTGCATATTCTGATATTTTCATGGTCGCAGCTACCATGGAATGGCCTTAGGCACTATTTTAAATATTTGAGATTTACCAGGAGCACCGGTAAATTTTCGATTATTCAATTCTTGAAAGCAGAAGTGTTTTGGGTGCTAATTTTTGTAGTGCTTATAACACATCCACAGGGGCATCCAAATATACATGTATCAACATTTTAACAATTACCAGCCATCCCATTTTCAAAATTTTAAGATTTAACCTTTAAGATGTATTCAAGTGAATGTTTTAAAAGAGTCGACATAATTTTTGAATTTGAGTTGGTATTATGCCAGGCAGAAGAGTGAAAATGGATACATGAATCACAGATATATTGCTAGAAGTCTTTATTTTAGATATTTTATTTTTCGTTGATTTCATCAATTTTTATGCTCACAATCCAGTCTGCATATTGACAAAGCTTTGCTACTGTCTCATTTCATCATATTTCAATCAAAGCCAAGGAATTGTAAACTTAAAGCTAATCTTGAGATCTTGTATGGGATTCATATTTGGAGAGAAAATTGCTATGATTTATTCAGGATTGTTCATCCATCCTGCAGTAGATTGGTTGTTTGAACCAGTGAAATATAAATAAACGCACAGAAACTTACTGGGCATTATCTTCGATAAAAACCACAACTCCCATTTGCACATAGTGACATGTTTTAAGCAAATGTCGGGCCTATTACCTGGATTTCCTTTCTATGCTCATTACCGGTACTCCCCCACTATATGTTTTCCACCAAAATTGTTTGGCACATGTCATTTATTTGTTATCTTGAACATTCCGTGTAAGTTTCGTTGGATTCTGTGAGAATTTATTTTCTATATTTTCCAGAACTCAAGTTTATCTTTTAAAGGCATCTTTTAACAATGTTAAATCTGAGATGCATGGCCCTACGTGTTATCAGTGTCTGTGATATGGAGTGAAATTGAAGCCCTGGCAAAATTGTGCTTCAAAACGATCAAGAAGTGCCTCAAAAAAGTAAAAAGATTTGAGGGACTGGTTTTACATGTACCATACTCGTTTTCCCCAATAGACTATAGAGTTAGGAAAACCGTTAGGAAAACACAAAATTTGATTTTGTTTGATTTACATTCATAAATATCCTGATTATCAGACAGGCAATAGGCTTGTAAAAGTCATTGGGTTCCTGACTGACCTAAAGGTTTTCATTTATCCTTGAGGCATGAGCTAAATCCAGGATTTTGTTTCAGAACCAGAGACAAAGTTACCCAATCCCTTTGACCAAAATTTATTATGGGACCTTTTGCCAAACACATGACTGACTGTTGCATACCATACAAGGAATAGCATTCGCTTAATACCTTGTTATGTAGCGTCGTTGAATACAGAATATCCGACAAGGGGTAGGTGAGGGTCCCAAGCAGATCGGCAGCGAGCAGGTTAATGGGAAAGATGTACTGCTGTCTGTGAAGTTTCTGATGGCAAATGATAGGGACGAGAGTGGCTATCTTCAAGACGAGCGTGATCGCCAGAATGCATTGCCGAAACCTGTGTAAGATGACATAGTCCAGCACGTTGCATGCCGGTGTGGTGGTGTTCATGGTGACCGCAAGTGCTGAAGTGTCTTCCATGGTTGATCCTTGGTGGCTGACACTTTCTTCAGCAAAATACTTTTGTCATTGGAGATTATAGCCATAAGAATGGATTAAAAAATATAACTCATTGTTAGAACTTGCAGAGCAAAATCCTTTGCAAATTTCTAGGCCTGTCTTCCTTCCACAAAGCATTTTAGTTTGAAACTCTCTTCAGGAAAAAGGCAGTTAACATTGAAGCTGCCGTAGACTCATTAGTAGCACTTGGAGTAGATATATATTTGTTATACATAACAGCAAAGCCAGTCTTGCACAATTACCTTTAATAACATTTTGCACATGTAATGGATACATGTAAGAAATAACAAAAGTGTGTATCATGCATTTATGGAACAAGTTGCATCTCCCCTTTTTTATGATTGGCGATTAAGTCCTTATATCACAGAGCGCTTCATTAACTAAAGTTCAGGCTCATAGATGTCAAAGAAAAAATGAAGAGTGCTTGATTTTTTAGAAGAACTTGATATATCAAAATGCTTCCAAATCTGAAAATAAAGTCTTTCTTGACTAGGCACTAGGGATTAATACAAGTAGATACACCTGGTCATATCCAAATTCTTTCATGAGTGATATCGAAGGCGTTTTTCTTCTTCAAAGCACTGCTCTCATCTTTTTCCATGATTGGCAATTAAGTCCTCGAGTCACAGAGCGCTACACTAATAAGTTCAGGCTCATACACCTGTACATCTCAAAGAAAAATGAAAACTGCTTGATTTTATCAAAGAACTTGATATACATACAAAATGCTCTCAAATCTGTGAAAATGAAGTCTTTCCCGACTGGGCACTAGGGATCTCACCGGAGTTGAGAGTTGCACCTTGCAGTATCCTAATTCTTCCATAAGCGATAATGAAAGTGTTTTCTCCTACAAAGCATAGCTCTTGCTGAGTTTCAAACAATAAACAGAGAATAGAAACAAAATGCATGATAGCATCATTGGTAGAACCTAGAAACCTGAAAGGCTGGGTCGTGTTACTCTTCTAATTATGAGCATAATGTATCATATCTATTACCTTGGCAACCTCATGGTCAAATAATCGTCACCAGTTGTTGAAATAGGGGCCTCTATATTAACAGATAATTGAATGATATTGTGTGCAGCGCTCTGTCAATCAACTTGCATATTGGAAACCTGTCGGCAAACATTGCATGCGCTTTTGAAAAGCAAACTACATGTAGTTACCAAGTCATGAAGTTCATTACTGGGGGTGTAATCGATATGAGCTCTCCATTATTGATTTTAAAACTGGGGTTGTCATTTGTCATGGATTTAAAAAAATTTCATATTGTGAATGTAGATATTGGTTGCATGTTGCTTGCCAATAATGTGTATACATACGGTAGTGCAATGTCAATCATGATGTTCCTGTAAGATATCATGTACATGTACATTTATACAACAAATGCAATCTTTAGATTGTAGTACCCAACCCCTTCCCCTCCCCTTTCCCTTCCCCATATACATACACAGAAATTGAAAGATTAATCATCAAGAATTTACTGATATATAAAACCTGTATTCTAACTGCTATCAATCTTTTTTTAAAGCGTATATATAAAAACATGAAATTTATTTTTCAGGAAATTACACAAGCAGAAAGGAGAAAAAGAAGATGCTGCTTAACAAAATATAAAACCAGTCTTTAAACATTGTGTGAATAATTTAGAATTTTTGTAATTGAAATATACAGGGTGATCAAAGATTGAATGTACATTTAATTGAGTACCAGATGACCCAATGACATACTACTTAAGGGTGTATTATTTAACCCGCCCTCTGTATACACTTCATCAAACAAGAATGCTTTTAAAAAAACGGGTTAATGAAAATGTAACAAAAATGAAGAACAAGATTTTTTCATTGATTTGTGTGGAGTGGTAAGTCAGGAAAGTGTGTAATAGGAGAATATCAAAATATCATTTCATCCAGCTCACAATGCTGGGACTGTACATACTGTTAACCTGCAGCAGTGCAGTTTTCTAAAGGTCTTCTCAATCAGGTCTAATGAATCAGCTTTTCCAAAATCAAATTGGCTTCAGTTATTTGTATTTTCGACTCTTTCACAATTTAAAAATAATTTATCCCTGTATGTTCTATGAACAGTGTGTATGTAAAGTTAAAAAAATCAACAAGAAATTGCCAATTTATACATAGAAATAGTGATGGTAAATTTCAGTCTGTGTTGCCAATTTAGAGTTGAGAAAGAGACCAAGGTGGAATACATGAAATTAGATGAACTGACCGCAGCGTGTCTGGTGTGAATGAGTTTAATGTGGCATCTAAAACTAAATGTTATTAAAGGTATGATAGGAATGAAATGGTGCACTGTGATGGTCAGGGTGAGGTCTGAATAGACAAGGTCTTGTGTGAATGACCAGAAAAAGTATTGTCCTAATCATTCATAAATATTTTATCCTCTATACAGGCGTGGTGTGTCATTAAGAAAAGAACCAAGGTTGAATCTATGAATGTAGATGAATTGACTGGAGTCTGGTGTGAATGGACATAGTCCGGTGTGAATGAACAAAATAGTTCAAGTTTGAATGGTTTATATTTATTTGTGTTTTCTATACAGGCTAGGGTGATATTTGAGAAAGGAACTAAGGTTGAGTACATGAAAGAAGATGAACTGGGTAGAGTCTGGTGTGAATAGACTTTATCTTGTATGAATGGACAAAGTAGTTCTATATTTTAATGGTATTGAATTCATGTGTGTTCTCTATACAGGCTAGGATGATATTTGAGAAAGGAACCAAGGTCCAGAACATGAATGTAGATGAACCTGGTAGGAGTCTGGTGTGAATGGACTTTATCTGGTGTGAATGGACAAAGTAGTTCTATTTTTCAATGGTATCATATTCCTTTGTGTCCTCTATACAGGCAAGGGTGATATTTGAGAAAGGAACCAAGGTTGATTAAATGACAGTAGATCAACTGGCCGGAGTCTGGTGTGAATGATCATAAAAGCTCTATTTTAATGGCATCATATTCCTTTATGTCCTCTCTACAGACTAGGGTGATATTTGAGAAAAGGACCAAGGTTGAGTACATGAAAGTAGATGAAATGACTGGAGTCTGGTGTGAATAGACATTGTTTGGTGTGAATGAATATAAAAGCTTTATTTTTAATGGCATCAAATTTATTTGTGTTCTCTATACAGACTAGGGTGATACTAGAGAAAGGAACCAAGGTTGAGTAAATGAAAGTAGATCAACTGACTGGAGTCTGGTGTGAATAGACTTTATCTGGTGTGAATGGACAAAGTAGTTCTATTTTTCAATGGCATCATATTTCTTTGTGTCCTCTATACAGGCAAGGGTGATATTTGAGAAAGGAACCAAGGTTGAGTACATGAAAGTAGATGAACTGGCCGGAGTCTGGTGCGAATGGGCGGAGATGGAGATAAGACACGAGTAAGTGAATTCAAGCTTCATTTCACGTTCATATGCATCACTCTGCTTATTGACCTTGTATATCATACCGTATGTGAACAGCACCACTGGAAAAATCTCAATCTGCAATTTTAGGCTTTTTGAGATAACAGTGATTGTGTAAGAACAATTTCTTTTTTGTGTGAGTTGTATGGACATTTCAACAAGTAAGAAGAGGAAAAGAATTTAAAAAAAACAGTACAATTTTCATCTGAACGAGCAATTGTCAAAATTTCTAGAGCATATATTGTAGAACATACTAATCATAGTCCTTAATTAAGACTTTCTTATTCTCACTTTAATGTGAACAGTGTGTATTTATGAAGCAATGATAGCACCCATGTTTGTTTTGAATTCAGCAATCTTCTCATTTTGTTCCAATCTTTAGAATATATTTACACATTTATTTAACAAAGAGATGATTTTTTAAATAAATAACATAAACGTATGTCCTTCACCTTAACTTTGCTGCACAGGAACTATGATGCTGCACTAAAGCTGATGCGTAGAGCGACGGCAGCACCCAGCAGGAAGGCTGCCTACCATGACAAGGTATATCCAGGGGGGTGTTTCAGTTTGACTTAAAAAAGAATATATTAGCCAAAATTGAAGTATTTTAGACTTTTCATAAATTCAACATCAAGAACAGAAATCTGTTATAATAGTTGAAAATATGAATGATTTGAATCAACATTTAATGCCTTTTGAAATAACTTTTACAAAATATTTTCAAAGACGCTAACGGCTTTCCATAATTGTTAAGTCCAACTTAGAGTTAAGTTTGACTTAGGATCTTTGTGAAACCCTCTTACGTATTCATATAGTTGACACACTCCATCACTCTAAGATATTCTTCATAAACAGCTTCTCCACTTATCCTCTGTTCGGACATTAAAGTCATGTTTTTTACACAAAGTAAATGCCCTTCTGCCTCCTAATAGACAATATAGAGGTTTAAGCTAGGTTCAAATTTAGGCTACGGATGAAGGTATATTTAAGTCTTTAAAAAAATCACTGGTATGCAATGTTTTTTTGTTTTACTTATTATTGTTTTGTTTTCTTCTTTTTCTGTCTGTTTCTTTTCAGAGTGAACCTGTTCAGAACAGACTCTATAAGAACTTGAAGCTTTGGTCTATGTATGCTGATCTGGAGGAGAGCTTTGGAACTTTCAAGGTAAAAATAAAAAAAAACCCCATGTATTTATCATTGTAGAACACCTTTGACAATGATGACAATATTTTCCCTTAATAACCTTGTAAAACTATTGTTTATGATACAGAGTACCAATGGTGTGTGTAATCACAACAATTATTTCTACATTACCAATGATGTATGCCAAGGAGATTGTAACTTGAGAAGTTCTCATTATATTATGTGCTACTTTGATACCTTTCATATCACAACATCAGAAGATGCTCATTGTAAAACCATTGTTTATGTATGTCAAGTATTTCGTTGTATGTGTACAAATAGTTCATACTCATGTACTATTGTGCGTAATGTAAACTTTGAGCATTGAAATGTATCATGCAATGGGCTATAATATGACATATTGATATCATTCTTCTTGTTTATGATACAGAGTACCAAGGCAGTGTACGATCGCGTCATTGATCTCCGGATTGCCACGCCCCAGATCATCATCAACTATGGCATGTTCCTGGAAGAGAACCAGTACTTAGAGGAGGCTTTTAAGGTCAGTTCCAGGCATCATCAGATATTTCGCTAATTTCAAAATAATAATTAAATATATTTACCTAGTGAAAATACATGGCATGGAAATATATTGTTCATTTATATCGCCAAGAGATTCAAGTTAAAATACTGTGTTTTGTATGATCCTAGGACAAGAAATGATGGGCGGGGGATTTGACAACTGCTACTTTAAATGAAGAATGCCACTTTTATGTTGTTCATTCTTCAATAAAGTTGTCAGGACAGTGTGCCATACTTCATATGTATAGCTGCATTTCTGCTCTAAACATGTTGTCACATTAATATTTACACTTTGGTTTTGAGTGAAATCAGTCGTTTATCTCTCTGTTCATTTTATTTGATTATTTTCAGGCATATGAGAAGGGGATCGGTCTCTTCAAGTGGCCCAATGTGTATGACATCTGGAATACCTATCTTACAAAGTTCATGGAGAGATATGTAAATCACATTCTGTTATTTTGTGTGAGTGTGTCATTACACACATGTCAGTTATCATTTATCAATAGATTTTCTGATTAATGAGAAAGTGAGTGAGTGAGTGAATGAATGAATGAGTATGAGGTGGAGTGAGTGAGTGAATGAGTGATTGAGAGTGAATTAGTGTTGGTGAGTACATAATTGTGTGTGAGTAAAGAGTGTTAAGTGAGTTTGAGAGAGTGAGTTTAAGAGGTTGAGTGCCAGTGAGTGAGTTTGAGGTATATAATGTAGTGAGTGAGTGAGTGAATGAGTGATTGAGAGTGAATTAGTGTTGGTGAGTACATAATTGTGTGCGAGTAAAGAGTGTTAAGTGAGTTTGAGAGAGTGAGTTTAAGAGGTTGAGTGCCAGTGAGTGAGTTTGAGGTATATAATGCAGTGAGTGAGTTTGAGGTATATAATGCAGTGAGTGAGTGAGTGAATGAGTGATTGAGAGTGAATTAGTGTTAGTGAGTACATAATTGTGTGCGAGTAAAGACTGTAAGTGAGTTTGAGAGAGTGAGTTTAAGAGATTAAATGCCAGTGAGTGAGTTTGAGGTATTTATTGCAGTGAGTGAGTGAGTGAATAAAGTTAGTGAGTGAGTGAATTAACTTAGTGAGTGAGTGCAAGTGAGTAAGTTTAAGAGATTGAGTGCAAGTGAGTGAGTTTGAGGTATTTAATGCAGTGAGTGAGTGAGTGCGAGTGTAATAAAGTTTGTGAGTGAGTGCAAGGGAGTGAGTTTAAGAGATTGAGTGCAAGTAGGCCCGAGTCGAAACGGGTCCCCGCCCGGGCCCCGACCGTCCAGCTGAAACCCGGTTTTTGGTTTTCGGGTTTCGGGTTTTTCAAAATTAAAATTCACACTGATATTTTGAAATATAGAACTTAAAATATACCATTCACAAACTTGTATTTCAATATAATCAAATAAATATGTTTTAGAAATAAATGGATATTGTTTCAGTTGACGGTAGGTGTTTTTATCGCTCTAAAATTGAGGCTGCAAGAAAGGAATCACGCTTCGTGGTACTGATCGAGTGCGTTCAGAAACGGAAGTGGAAATAGATCTATGACCCACTGAAGACTGAGCAAGTTAAGAAAGTGCCACACACAAGACTAAAATGTTGATCAGACTATTGCAAATTAAATCGTAATACTAAAGGCATTAATTTAATTGTCAAAATATATCCACAACATAATGGTTTACCCTTGATATTTTGATGAAGAAAAATAATTTAAAGCTCTTGAAATAACATCGAAGTGCCTTTCGTTCGTTCTAAAATGCGTGTATAATGGCAAGCTGAAGTTACGAGTCAAGCTTGATATGCCGGTTTACATCCATACACCGTCATCCGAGCTGATCGAAACGATAGCATTAAACCAATTAAAAAAAAATCAATTAAGACCTCAAGGGACTCCAATTCATCAAAATTACCGTAAATTAATAATATCGTCGCTGTTTTCACGAAGTGACGGTAGTGAAAAAAAATTGCATTCACTTTGCGTTACGATTTCCCTCACTACCGTCACTTCGTGAAAACAAGGACGATATGCTTTGACGAATAATACTCTAGCTATTCATAATATCTTACAGAAATAATGATATTTCATGAGCTACGTACTCGATATCGAGTCAAGCTAGCCATCATTTTGAAATGAGACGTAAATTGCCATGCAGCGCGCAGTAGACTAAAGATGGCGGCAGAGAGGGAAACGTTCGCGGGCCTTAGATCACGTGATATTTCCCTCTCTGTCGCACGCTGTCATCTATAGTCTACTGCGCGCTGCATGGCAATTACGTCTCATTTCAAAATGATGGCTAGCTTAACTCGATATCGATAGCTCATGAAATATCATTATTTCTTTAAGATATTATGAATAGCTAGAATATTATTTCTCAAAGCAAATTATTAATTTACGGTAATTTTGTTGAATTGGAGTTCCTTAAAGTCTTAATTGATTTTTAAAATTGGTTTACTGCTATTGTTCAAATCAGCTCGGATGACGGTGTATGGATATTAACACGCATATCAAGCTTGACTCGTAACTTCAGCTTGCCGTTATACACGCATTTTAGAACGAACGAAAGGCACTTCGATGTTATTTCAAGAGCTTTAAATTATATTTCTTCATCAAAATATCAAGGGTAAACCATTATGTTGTGATTATATTTTTACAATTAAATTAATGCCTGTAGTATTACGATTTAATTGTAATAGTCTGATCAACATTTTAGTCTTGTGTGTGGCACTTTCTTAACTTGCTCAGTCTTCAGTGGGTCATATTTCCACATCCGTTTCTGATCGAACGTACTCGGTACCACGAAGCGTGATTCTTTTCTTGGAGGCTCATTTTTAGAGCGATAAAAACACCTACCGTCAACTGAAACGATATCCATTTATTTCTAAAGCATATTTATTTGAATTCAATTGATTATTTTATTGTTTTGAAAGCAATAGCTGTCATATCCGTCGCACTATTAGAATAGCAATCTCAACTCCCACCGCTGCATGCACACGACTTTTAGTGTCAGTGGAGAAAATTTCGGGTACCCGGTCCCCGCCCGAAATTTTCAAGTCAAACCCGGGTTCGGCAAAACCCGTGATGACTCAGGCCTAAGTGCAAGTGAGTGAGTTTGAGGTATTTAATGCAGTGAGTGAGTGAGTGCGAGTGTAATAAAGTTAGTGAATGAGTGCAAGTGAGTAAGTTTTAGGTATTTGATGCAGTGAGTGAGTGAATTTATGTGAGTAAGTTCATAATGTGAGTGGGAGAGTGAGTGTGAGTTACATACACTGATCGAGTAGCAGAGTGATCGATTGGCTGTGGATGTCTGAGTGAATAATTTGAATGCATGCTGTAAACGAGTGATCAGATTTATTTTGATTCTTCAAACTATCTACATTTTTAGGGAGGCAAGAAACTGGAGAGAACCAGAGACCTCTTTGAACAATGCCTCGAAGACTGTCCACCCAAATTTACCAAGAGTGAGTCGCTGCTTCTTTTTAACTCTGCAAAGTGTATAGTGTGTTGTATAGTGTGTTGATATGTTTAATAAATTAAGATAAATAACCAGATTCAAGATTCAAGATAATTAGTATTTTAAGGGACATTTAAAGGTGCATACATGTAAATGAATATATAAATGCTCACAAAATAATTACATTTTAACATAACATTTAAAAATCATCAGTAATCACAATTTAAGTTTTTTAGCATATTGGCTTTGTTATTAAATGCATTTATCATATATTTTACCATCCAATGCTTTCGCTTCCTTCATATTTTAAAGATGCATCTGATAATGAATATTTACATAGTGCTAAATGTAGAATTGAAATGCAACAAAGCAAAGTAACTTGTGAATAATCAAAGCATTATTAAACTAGAATTACATTGTCCTTACCTTGGTAATCACAATTAATTCCTCACAGTTTCAATATATATGAAAAATTATGAAATAATTTGATTTATGTATTTCCATTTGATGCTGAACAGCTTTGTACCTGTTGTATGCCAAGCTCGAGGAGAAATATGGATTATCCAGGCATGCTGTGGCCGTCTATGACAGGGCTACCAAAGCAGTGCTTCCCCAAGAACAACATGAGGTATATATTATGCAAGTTATTATGGTATGCAATTCTTTAGAGTGGTTTGAAAACAAACCATGAAAAACATGGCTGAAGTTTATCGATTGTGTGAGTAATACCAACATCAAATTGTATCTAATGGCTTTAGAGTATCAAGATTTTTCGATGATTTGAGTTCTTTTTGCTAAATGTTCAACATTTTCATCAGGCGAGTTGCTGGCATATATGATGTAATTTTCACTTTCTTGATTAACAAGTTAACTCCAAAGAACATCCTTAATGAATTTGATTCTTTTTGTATAGATGTTTAACATTTACATCAAGCAAGTTTCTGACATACTGTATGATGCGACTTTCACCTGCTCAATCGCAATTTAACTTTCAAAGAACATTCTTGATGAATTTGATTGTTTCTGGTAGATGTTAAACAAATTCATGAAGGGAGGTGCTCTTGCTATTATATGATGTGATTTTCACCTTCTCAATCGGTTCAAAGAACATCTCAGTAAATTTGAGTCTTTTTCTTGATAGATGTTCAACATTAACACCAAGCAAATAACTGAGATAAATGATGTGATTTTCACAAGTTAACTTTAAAAAAACATTGTCAATAAATTTCATTCTTTTTGGGGGGATAGATGTTCAACATTTACATCAAGAGAGTTGCCGAGGTGTACGGCGTCACCCAGACCAGACCCATCTATGAGAAAGCCGTTGACGTTCTGCCCGACATTGAAGCCAGAGAGATGTGCCTCAGGTTTGCTGACCTGGAGCGCAAGCTGGGTGAGATCGACAGAGCGAGGGCGGTCTACGCTCACTGCTCGCAGATGTGTGATCCACGAGTAAGTTCATTTATAATGGTATCATCATCATAACTCAAGAGCTGAATTACAAATGATTTTACGATGAAAAGTGCATGAACTTAATTGATTACAAACGGCGTAAAACATAAAGAAAATATTTCCTCATGATAATAATAATCTTTTAAAGTCCACTCCAAATTTCATTAGGTTAAACCGAAAATGAAAATTCTTTTTGCCCAATTGATCGTGAGCCCGGCAGCCACTGAGCAGCGCTAGATTGAAGTTGCTCTAGCCCCAAACAAGGTAGCAGCAACTCCCGTCTTTTAACGTCTTTTGGTATGTTGCGACCGGGGTTCGAACCCACGACCTCCCGGTTATGAGGCGGACGCTCTATGCAGATTAGGCTTGAAATGAAAGTAGAAAAGGAGAAGCTGAGGTGATGGTTCATGGTTCTTCATCTTCAGAGAATGAAAAAAGAGTGGAATAGATAAGGGGGGGGGGTCCAGATAAACAAAAAAGGGAGAAAAAAATAGAACAATGGTTACCCAAAACAAATTTATGTGTACCCTGGTTTTACTATTTCTCTTGTTTTTTTTTTTTTGTCCAGGTGACGGCAACATTTTGGCAGGTGTGGAAGGACTTTGAGATCAAGCACGGCAACGAAGATACGGTCAGGGAGATGCTCAGGATCAAGAGAAGCATCCAGGCCAAGTTTAACACTCAGGTATTCAAGATAAGATCAAAGATTCAAGATATTTTATCTAACCATGACCTTCAAAGAAACATACAAACAATAATACAAAATACAGTATGGAAGATGGAAAGAACAAAAGAAGGAAGAAAAAAAAAGCACTTTGTGATGTATTTGAGTTTGTTACTGCATGTGGACTATAAAATGAATATAAGCATTGGAAAGCAATCTACATCTATCAGCTAGTTATGTGTCAGATGATTTCGAGGAAAGCTTTTGAAATGTCTGGAGCAATCATCATGACTTTGCCAATTTATCTTGAAAATGGCTTAATAAAATTGTTTATCCAAAGATATGTTGTATTGTTGGTAGTTCTCCAATTTTGCCTTCTGCAACATGCTCTGACATTCATCTTTCGTTCCATTTATTTCATCCCAGGTGAACTTCATGTCAGCCCAGATGATTGCTGCTGAAGGAGCAGGTAAGTCTGAAAGGGATAACTATCGGAGGCCAAAGGTCAAGATTTGATCAACAACTATGGTTTCCCGTTCCTAGATTAATTACTACTTAACTACTCCTTGATATCGAGTGCCACTAAAAATGCTTTAGAACAGTTTTCATATTTGTTTCTTGGAGGGTTAATTCTTAATGCATGTAATTTCTGTTCTCTCCATACAAAATACTTGGCATCTTCTTAACAATCCACAGCATGAAAAGCGCAGAAACAGTCATTTTTACAGTGCCATGTCATTGAGCATCACAACCTCTGCAGATACCGATACTATCGAAATCGCCGGCATTATTTTGAACAGACGAGTCCGTAAAGTTATTCATAGGACAAATTTGACAGTTAATAATATCACAGACAAATATCCACTTTATTAATTTCCCCGTCCCCGGGAAAGTTGTTTTTTTGCCCCTAGCTAAAAAAAATCCATGTTATTAGAAATACAGTAATTTGTAGAGTGCCTTGAGTGTCACATCCTTGGCAGATACAGACACCATTTCTATAAATATGATTGTCAATTAAATGTTGTTCCTGTGAAATTACCGTTAAGCAAGTTTGTAAATGTAAATATGAACAATTTTCCTCTATGGACATAATAATAAAGAAATTAAATGAAATATCCAAGTTATTAATTTCTTTGTTTATTTGTTTCCTTGCCCCCTGTAGCCAAACCCAACCTAGCTGCTGTGGATGATATGCAGTTACTGGAACATAGAGCTCAGGCACTGGCTGCCGAGGCTGAGGCGGATAAACCAAGACTCAAGAAAGATATTCTCTTTGTCAGGTGAGTTCTTACTCCCTTGCCAACATGCAGTGCTCTGCTCCGCAGTACAATATTAATTTGACGTGTATTTGTGTGTGTTTGTTGATGCGTGATAGCTGGAGAGGTGTTCTGGCGTTGAAGTGCCTGGATGGACGAGCTCAATAACAAAACAAAACAAGCTTTTTAACTGCACTGCCTTTTCCTCAGTATTATCTTATTCAACCTTCTTAAAATTGTGATGATTGCTAAATGTTATGTTGAAATGTAATTATTTTGTCTGTATTTATATATTTATAAATGTCCAAAGTCCAATTTTATGTAATTTTTACAAGACAATAAATCATCTTGAATCTTGAATCTTGAAGAGGAGTTAAAGAATCTTTGCTCATGCAGGGCCCTTCACTGTGGAATGCTCTCCCTAGAGCACTAGATAGAGAGTTCTGTTTTTCCCTTGACTGAATTTACCTGACAAATTGACCCAGAACTAATTGCGACTGTCATCTTTCTATAAGAAAATTGTGAATGCTGGCTAGGATATTTATTTGGACAGTGTCCAATAGAGAGGTTTACTAACAAATTCAAAATTTATGAAAACTGAAAAGAAAGATTTATCTTGACAACCCGAAAGCTTGCCAGAAACTTGTCCAAAATAACAACAAGTTTTATATGCAGACTGGATTCCAAGAATTGTAGTTCATTAATTGATAACTGGTTAAAGGAGCTACACAAAGAAAATTTACTAAAAACTGATCATTAGAACAAATTACATATGGATGGAAAGATTTTCTCTTGAAAAACACGAATAATTTGCTGAGAAATCATATAGATATCGTAGAGAGGCGTAAAATGCAATTTTT
>BEXV01001831.1:28908-44482 GCA_003118195.1 Hemicentrotus pulcherrimus
GAGGGATCACAGTAATAACGGGAATTGCAAAGTCAAATGACAAAAAATGAAATAAACACACTCGCATAAAAATACTCAACCCCCGGGACTAAACCCAAGAGAATAGTCCATTAAATAAAAGAATAAAAACCCAACTACAGGTACAGTGTATAATGTATCTGACATGATAATTATAGTGTTGGCAAGGACAAAATCTCTCTTTTTTTAAAAGGATGTCAACATTTTAGGGCATTCAGAGGTTTTCATCTACATGATCATTTTGTGTATTAACATTCTTCTTATACTGGAGCTAAAACTGGTATTTAGAGTGTAGTAGTATGATATAATTGCTCAAACATGATTTAACTTGAAGTCTACACAAATATGGATTCTACCCAATTTATATTAACGCTGCATTGAAAGCATTACTTAAATTTTTGTCTCTGAAGACATGTTTACATTCGTACTTGTAGTCTTTTGAAAGTGAGTTAGATCTTGTGCTTCGAGTACAAGTTTTTTCGTAGGATATTCACAAGTATTTTTTCAAGTTTGTGCAGTGAAAATTCATTCTGGTAACATACCATAAATATAATTTGTTTTAATAGTAAGATATAGACTTCATCGTATAAGTATATTCATGTGACACACGCATGCACACACGCACGCACACACACACTCATGCACACTTACTGAATGCATGACTTGGTTTCTCAAAAAAAGTGTGTAAAAAATACAATGGCTTCCATATGGTGCATACCTACGTTTCGTGACACTATACCCAGGTGTCGGTTTTATCAGTGCATCTCTAGGATAATGGTTCATTAACTTTCCAATACGATCATGATTTCGCTCTAACAAAGTTCTTTCAGCTTTTCATTTCTAGAAACTCTGTCATTATTTAATAACAAATCCATCAATGGCAGTCATCATCAAATTTCTTCTCTACCCTGGGTTACAAAGCCATGATTGCTATTACAGAGGCAAGTGATTCCTAATTTCATATTGCCATGCTCAAATCAATGACTCAAAGAAACTTTTAAAAAAAATGTTCTTGTATATTAAACCCTATAATAGTACAAGGACATTGGAAGCCTTTGGTGCTGGACAACATGACACCACATGTGCCTCTATGCCCATGTCGCGGGCGAGAAACTCCAGCCACGTGGTTCTCTGGCCGCTCATAGAGTTGCCCATGTTGAGATGTAGTCTCATTTACCAGACTCCTTTCAGGTTTTCTTTTCAATCGATTTTGTTCTTGTTTATTTCCCAAAAAATAACAATGACCAATTTGAATGTTGAAGGATACCAGGTATTACTTAAATGCCGCTCAACAAACAATTGTATTCTCGTTTGTATTTTCGTGTTTTTTTCAGGAGAATTGATGCAGCCAGAGATTCACGCCCGTGATGCCTGCCCTTATATTCGTGTATTACAATGTCTTCATTCATGAGCAAAAAGAAAAAAATATCCTCTATTCTGTTTCCTACAGTTACAGGAGCTCAGCCATTCTTTAAGCCTTGAGGGATTTGCTGAATGCTTTGAGTTTCTCAGCTGCTTTGTCGATGGTGCAGTCCTCCTGAGAAATTGAAAAAAAAAAAAAGAAAAATAGAGGGGGGAAAAGGATCATTAAAGGGATTGGTATTTTGTCTCAGATTCTAAAAAATCCTGGATTTAGCTCATGCTGCGATCATGATTATAAACCGTTAGTCAGGAACCCCATGACTTTAACGAGCCGATCGCCTGTCTGATTATCAGGATATTTATTTTTGAAAATCGAAATTTCATGTTTTGTTTTCCTAACGGTTTTTATAACACTACAGTCTACTGGGGGAAATATGAGTATGGTAAAACCGGTCACTCAAAAGATTTTTACCTTTTTGAGGCACTTCTTGATCATTTGAAGCTCAATTTTTTTAGGGCTTCAATATACACCATATCACAGACACTGATAACATGTAGGGCCATGCATCTCAGATTTAACATTGTTAAACGATGCCTTAATTATTTCTCACCTTGATGAAGCAAAAGCGGATGTATGGCTCTCCGAGGCTCTTGTGCTCTGCACTGTAGAATGCACTGCAGGGTATAGTGGCGACACCCTGTGATCGGAGATGAAATCAACATCACTCATTAAAAATACTCAGGACAGGATCTACTTAAAGGGCTAAATTGATCACATGCTGTTCTTCAAATTGGCAACAATCATGTTCTTCTTAATATATTTCTACATATTGTTGGAACAATAGTTATGTGTATGGATTTTTTCAAAAGGTTGAGAAAATTTTGACTGAAAAAAATGATTCCAAACCTCAATTTGTTGCCAATTTAAGGATTTTAACTCTTTTAAAAATTCCTGACGCCAAATACAACATGGTCATGCAAGGAAATTGGATGCAATGTATGCAGAATTCTTCATTTCTTTCAACTAATGTATCTGGTACAATTTTTAGGGTTCTGAATCAAAAGTTATTGAGCCAGACGAAGAAATGTGGAATTATTGTCCCGAAAGGATTATACATGTGTATACTAAAGGCTGAGGTTACATATATTTCATGCTGAAGTTACAAAAACAATGTGTTTCACAAACTCGAACCATTTTCAACAAATGAAATATTTGGTCCTGTCTTCTGAACCATGAATTAAGAAGAGATGGAAAGAGAAAACATAATGGAGGATGAAGGGAAGGAAAAAGATGGGGAGATGGAGTGAATATTTTATCTTGGTTGCTAAGAAAGAAAGAGTCTGCCCTCAGGAAGTACCAAGAGAGGCTATAGCTGTTACCTCATCTGTGGGACTAAGCTATCAAAGAATACTCAGCCGCAGGAGGGCAATGTCTTGGGAGACGGTTGTCATTTTCTATGTGCAGAAGGTCATAATTGGCCGACACCAGACTTGGTGGAAAAAATACTATAAATGGGTGTAAAGTCTCGCACACACCAAAAGAAGTCTAAATTATACCAGTTTGATTGGTTGAACTTCATGTTGCATATTAACAAGAGTCAAATTTAGGTGCAATTAATAACATTAATTTGAAACTAAAAGAATACAACACTTGACGATTCTGACCTGTGTTTTTGTGAGGTAGCGAACCATCTTGTAGTCCTGAGGCCCATCGCCGTATGCACTCACATCCACACCTGCAATGAGATTCTTAAAAGTTTAGGTGTATTGAATACAAACTACAACAAAATACAAATTGATCAGTTGTTTGTCTTCAAATTGACAATGCTCTCTTTTCTCTTTATACATGTATTACTATCAGGGTTGCAATGAAAAGTAAAGACAAAGGCAATAACTATGTCAGATTTGTCACAAAAAAAACATGATAAAAAACAGAATATGAACAGGTTCCTGTCACATATGTAAGGTTATTTTTTGTACAGAGCATATTGAGGAGGAGCTCACAATATATGTCACAGTGTTTTCAAATTGGGTTTGATTGATCGCAACTTCAAAAATTCATAACTTTCTATCTTTAATCAGAACAATCTGAAACTCTCACTGACCCGTTTCTCTTGATTTTCTGCTTCTATCAAAATTAAATTTGTTATCAGGGTAGGCTTTTCTTTTGAAGTATTTATCAGGCCCATGTATTTATATTCCGTGTTTATATAGCGCTCGATACATCGATCCAACGTTGTTCTTGTGGCGCTTTACAGATATACCCTGTTTGAAGTAAGGTTTACGGCAGAATGTGTGAACAAGGATATTATAGGTGTTTGACGTAAACTCACCTAGATGACCATACTTGGCCATCATGAAGTAACCGCCCTCGGGGATGATGGGGATGAAGCTGCTCTCTTTAAGGACCTTCTCCATCTTGTTTCTCTTCTCCTCCAGCTCCCTCGGAAGCTCCAGGAAGTAGCACTCTGGTTGGCCCAGGCGGGAGAACTCCAGCTCCAGGCCCCTCGCTACAGCTTCCTGCAAGTGGTTCAAATAAAAGATGAAGACAATTATATTTTGGGCTTTAATGCCCCACTGCACTACTTGCTCCCTCTATGTAGAAAACAATTCCTAATCGGTGCCTGTTGGTCTCCCATGATCCCCTTTTGCTTATGTTAATTGAGAGCTGATTTGATGAGTTAACCCACCCGTCAGGTCTAATCCCCTTGGCCAAACTAGTGCAGACAGGCTTTAATTCAACTTTGCAATTAGATAAGGCTATTATTCAATTAAAAAAAAACATTTAAACAACCTTTGGACTTTTGTCACATTAAGTTGCTGTTCTCAAAGACTCAATTTATCAAAAATCACATAATATATATAAAACAAATTTTTAGTGATTTGATTAACATTAACTGTGATCATACCTCTAATGCTGTATTTTTTTTACCAATTGCCTACGGGAACTAGATAGCTCCCGTATTAAGCCAAAGGGAATGAAAGAATTCAGTATTCACTGGGTGAATAACCCATCACATTTATCTAGAAATTTGGACTTTCCACTCTTTATAGGGGGTGAACATGTACAAATGTATGAATGACCTAAATACTTCAGGTAATCTATGCCTGGAAATGAAATCTGACCTTACATATTTCAGCAGAAAGTAATTTACCAATTTAGGCTCGATTGAGTCTCCTAGAGGTATCAAAATAATTAATTCAATTGTCAGACTAATGAGCATATTGTCAGTTTAGAGCCAAAAGGGCCTTAACTATCTGTGTTAAGGTGTACAAGTTAATACCCTTCTGGCTCCAAACAGACGATATACATGTAGGTATTGAAATACAGACAGACCAGTCTAGTAAGGTCACCTCAGGAAACAATAATGTGGCAACTGTAGGCAGATGGCCTTTCTAGGCAGGTTCTACAAGTCTATACAACACATATATCTTTCTCAAGGGTGACAACATACATGTAAATGGCCACTATAGACAGGTGGTCTTCATAGAGAGGTGGCCATTAAGACAGGTTTGACTGGTCATAAACTATATCTATGCGATTCCTTAGACAATTCCTGTTTTTGAGGTCTAAGCTTGGTCCTGGGTTGGATATCCCTACAACAGACAACAAACATGCCAGAATTTGTTGGGGTATATAGTCCCACATACCTGGATAAGTGTTGGGCAATTATAGACACAGTTCTGATGAAGGGTCTGGCAGTTCTTGATCAGGTGCTGGGGTCCAATGCTCCATCCAAGCTGAAAAAAAGGAAGAAACGTTTCTTATTTGAAGGAATTTCATAAGGTCGTATATGTTGTAATGCTTTGTCTACGGAATACTTATAAACGCAATTCAGTTCAACTTGAAAACATAAGAATTGCACTTCAATGGGAAATTGAAATAAGATTTGTTGCCAGTTGACATCAAATCACTTTTAATGCTCTAAATGAAGATGAGGAAGAGAGAGATAGGGGAGAAGGGGGTGAGAAAGAAAGAGTGGGAGAGAGAGAAGAGAAGGGGAGAGAGGAGAGGAGAGGAGAGAGGAGAGTAGAGAGGAGAGGAGAGGAGAGAGGAGAGGAGAGAAGAGAGAGGAGAGAGGAGAGAAGGGTGAGAGGAGAGAAGAGAAGGGGAGAGAGGAGATGAGAGAAGGGGAAAGAAGAGGAGAGGGAAAAGAAGAGGAGAGTAGAGAAGGGAGAGAGGCAAGAGAAGGGGAGAGAGACGAGAGGAGGGAAGGGAAGAGAGGAGAAGAGATAAGGGTGAGAGAAGAGGAGAGAGGGGAAAGAGGAGTGATAAGAAGAAGAGAGAAGAGAGAAGGGGAGAGAGGAGAGCAGAGAAGAAAAGAGGAGGAAGATGAGACAGAGGAAAACGTAAAGGGAAGGGGGAAAGCTTTCTAAGAATACAGGTACAGTAGACAGATTAAAATATAAATAAATAATCTCCGCATTTAAAATGTTAAAAATTACCTTCCAGCCTGTAGCACTGAATATCTTTCCTGCGCTGCACACTGTGATTGTACGGTCCCACATTCCGGGCAAGGATGCTGTTATATCAAAATAGAAACAATACAATTCATACAAAAATTCAAACATAGGAAAGCATGTTCAAAAAAAAATTCTACATTGATGTAATTTTGATATGTTGTTTATTGTTAATTTCAGCCCACTGAAAATTAATTTACTTGAATATGAACTAAAAAGGAACCAGTGGTCAAACAACTTGGAGTTCTACTTAAGGGACTGGGCATGCAATAGAGTATTGATGTACAACTTAAGCCTTACTGTACGGGGGAGGGGGGGGGGCCTAGGAGGCCCCCCCCCTCCACATTTTCGGAGATTACCCGCAACCCCCTGGAATTTTAAATTGCTGTTTCATTTATTTTTTATCCTCAATTAGTCTTACGCATATTTTGATACCATTTTCATCGAAATAGGATATACCTGTAAACTGGTACATACAAAATTAGTATTAGTTTTTCAAAGTAACTTGATGAATTCCAAAACAAAAGAATACATTAGAAATTAAACTTAAGAAACATTAGATACTTGTATCTTTGTATTTACTTGCATACTATCATACTGACCCATTCTTGTGAACTTGTTGCCGGAGTAGACAAGATGTTCATAGACTTCATCGCTGATACACATGACATCGTGTTCCTTGCACAGGTCAGCGATCACCGTTAGCTCTTCTTCACTGAAGATCTACACATGTATGCAATGACAAAAAGAAAATCTTTTAAAATCCACACAAAGTGACACCAGGTTTCCATTTTTAGAACTATACTGCTGGTTTTTAAATTGAACTCAGGCCCCTCCCAACAACTACACTGAAAATTGAACAGAAGTTTTCATTATCAGCATTCTGGTCCTGCATGGATGAAACCCTTTGAAAGCAACTATGTCCATTTCTCATCTCTAATTAGTCCTCATCTCTAATTAGACGGGGCATCTCAAGAAGAACAAAGCGCAAGCAGTCTTCGTGACAAATAGCCAGGCTGGTTGTCTTACAAAATGTGTGAGATAACCACTGTGAAAAATGCATTAATAGGTAAAAGGCTTCCTCATTTATTTTCATCGTTTATAGGAGGGGGGCTAAACATAGTTTTGTTTCTATTCTGCAAAACGTTAAGAAGTTCAAAGTAGTTATCTGAGCATGAGTAGATAACACATAGTGAAGTGTAATAGTCTACAGACTGTGGATTAAATGATTCAAAATCTAACAGCCTTATAATACCTACTGGTACATTGATATCTCACATGTATCCATCCCAGGGGAAGCTCAAGGCACCTACAAAGCACTCTATAACCCTGCCTTTAGTCCAGCTGCCATAAGGCGCTTAAGGCATTCAAGGATTTCATTCCTACCAGGCACTCATGTACTACACCTGGGTGGAGAGTGGCAGATGTATATCGATGCCTTGCCAAAGGACAATGGTGCCAAGGCAGGACTTGAACTACGTGTGATCCACCATCCGATGCCGCATCCACTAGAACACTAGAACAACAAAAAATGGTGCTGAGGAAACGACTAGATTGGGGTGGTACAATATTGGATCGAGTTGGATTGTATTAAGACTGCCTGGTTCTAAATTGGCAACACCGTGTTCAATCCTACCTTTCCAAGTGGGTTATTGGGATTGTTGACGACGATGGCTTTTGTCTTCTTGTTGAAGAGACCCTTGAGCTCCTCCGTGTCGAGATAGAAATCTCTGGTTGACGTTACGCCCTCATTTTTCTGTTGACATAGGAAATTAAATAAATAGACAGAATGTTTCAGTACAAAAATGTGATATATAATGCTGTATGTTTTCTGCACATTCAAAAGATTAACATGACACATATTCATGTACATTCATAGTCTGTGGTAACTCCAGTGACCATCATGAAGTCACGTACCAGCCATCTCTCCAGTGAATAATTTTCCTTTAGGTGCCTTTAAAGGTAAAGACCAGTATTGGAAATGCCACAATTTCAAAAAATGAAATGGAAGCTCTCATTACCAATCATGTGAAAGAATATGTTTTGACTAATACATGATGATAAAAATTTGCCGGGAAACCGCCTACTAATTCATATATTTGGTAAATTTGTTTCTCTCATGGTCTGTGAGAGATACAGGGTAGTCCCATATACATCTTTCTGTGTATAGTACTTATTACTTTACGGAGAATGGGCCAAATTTCATATCATTTTGATGATTCCAGAACCTTGCAGATGATAGATGCTAGATGATCAACCTTTTCTGATCGATTCTACTACGTTTCTTTCACAATGCAATCACATGACCATTACTGGTCTTTACCTTTAAAAGCATCGTTTAACATTATCTGAGATGCATGGCCCTACGTGTTTTCAGTGTCTGTGATATAGTGTCATATTGAAGCCCTAAAAAATGATCATGAAGTATCTCAAGATAGTTAAAATCTTTGAGTGACCGTTTTTACCATACTCATTTCCTCAATAGATGTTAGTGTTATAACAAATGTTGGGAAAACAGTTTTTGAAATTTTGATTTCTAGTCATAAATATCTTGATAAATTGACAGGCAATCGGCTTGTAAAAGTCATAGGATTCCTGACTGACCTAAAAGTTTATAATCATGATTACAGCATGAGCTAAATCCAGGAATTTGCTTAGAAACTGAGGCAAAGATACCCAATCCATTTTAAGGGCAATCCAACCCTTGTCAATTTGCAGAAAAATAATTGATCAAATCATCATGCCACAATTCCTGTGTTGAATAAAATAAACAATACATAAGTATTACTACCAGGATTTTTATGAATTGCCATGTACTGTTTATGATTTAATTACTCTGAAGCATGACAAATTTACAAATTGAAACCACCCATGATATCAGCCAAATGAAGTTGAAGTAAAAGTTGCTGGTTTTAATGTAAACAATCTGTTCCATAATAGATATCTTACCGGCCTGAGAGGGATAAACCTTGGGACGCCTTTAGCCATCTTGACCATTGGTTCATAGCAGTCAAAGAATGGCTCGATGATGATCACCTGGACATTGAATCAATCAGAGGTTTGAAAGGAATATTTTGTATTTTGTAGGAGATTAAACTAGTATTAGAGTATTGTTACTTCAATGTAACATTACAAAGAAATGTAACTTTGTGCACTAGTAAAATAACCACCATGACAACTATCATCAGCATAATCACCATCATCATCAGCATCATCATGATCATCATAGCTACTGCCACCACCATTATCCCTACCACCACCACCACTTTCATCATCATTATCATCACCATCAATCATCATCATCATCACTACCATCATCATCTCCATCATCATTGTCATCACCATCAATCATCATCATCACTACCATCATCATCTCCATCATCTCCAGCCTTTTCATCATCATCATCATCATCACTACCATCATCATCTCCATCATCATTGTCATCACCATCAATCATCATCATCACTACCATCATCATCTCCATCATCATTGTCATCACCATCAATCATCATCATCACTACCATCATCATCTCCATCATCATTGTCATCACCATCAATCATCATCATCACTACCATCATCATCTCCATCATCTCCAGCCTTTTCATCATCATCATCATCATCATCATCATATTCCTCCTCATCCCCCTCCTCCTCTACTCCCTCCTCCTCATCCTCCTCATCTTAACTCACCTCATCACCCGGGTTGACGTGGCTGTTGATTGCATAGTAGAGAGATCCGTATGCACCCACCGATACCAGTACTCCGGTCATGGGATCTACTTCACGCCCAATGAACTTACTGTACATAGCAGCGATGGCATTCACCAACCTGGCATGACCCTGCATCAAAAGATGATCAAAATCACTTGATTTAGTATTTCTTTTTAAAAAGCAGTAAACTAAATGTATTTATCTAATATGATAAAGTCATACTGTCTTTATGACTGGAAAGCTCTGCCATTTTGTTTTTACATTAAATTACATGATTCAGCATCATTTCCTTAGGTCATACATGTAGATTCATGTGTATGAACCTGAAGGTCAACAGCAGATAACTAAATGACTTAAGTTGGTAGGAAGTATTATATAAAAAAAAGAGGACACAAACTAACTTAATATGTTGTAATAATAATAATATTCTGCCTTTATATAGCGCCCAAAACATCAAAGAAACGAGGTGCCTGAGCGCTTTACAGATTTGTTGTTACCCGATCATCGAATTCAGGCTTACCCGCACACAATGTATGCATATTCACACTCCCTGGGGAGCATTCCGGCCAGTCCCCATTTTACAAGCGCACACTTGCTCATCCAACCACGTTAACTTGAGCATTCTACTGGGTACCCATTTTACACCTGGGTGGAGAGTGGCAAATGTAGATTAATGTCTTGCCAAAGGACATTAGTGTCGCAGCGAAGACTCGAGCACCGTACCTTGTGATCTGCAGTCAGGTGACTTCCACTAGACCACGATACCTCTTGTAGGTACCGGTACACATTTATTTTGGAAGCATGAAAAGTATTTCAATGTAAGCGAGCTTTTACTCACATATGACCTTGTGTACTGGTTCATAAGAGGATTGGAACCCGGTGCGATGATCTCGGTCAAGGCCTGCGTGACAGAGTTGGGAGGAGCAAAGTCTGGAAATCCCTGCAAACCACAGGAAATAATAATGTTGCTATAACATTCAGTGAATTAAAATGCTGGTACACAAAATGAATTGATAGATTTTAAAAGCGAAACTCACTAAGAGATTTAAAGTCTGGAAAACCCTGTATTAAAACCACATGAAATAATAATGTTGCTATAACATCCAGTAAATTAAAATGCTTGTACACAAAATGCATAGATAGATTTTAAAAGCGAAACTCACTAAGAGATTTAAAGTGTGGAAAACCCTGTAAAAATAATGAACATAAAATGATTATGTAATTAAAATACTCAGTAAAACAGTAAACAGCTAACAGTAAAAATTGATACACAAATGAATATTTGATACTTGAATGGAACAAGCAAAACTCACTCAGGTTAAAACAATGTAGGCTTATCGTGTAATACATTCAGTAAATATGAGCCTGGTACATTTGTGTTCCCATTTCTGTTGCACTACATAATTTAGTAGATCCAATTTATAAATAAAGAATACAATACTACTGTAATTAAAGCTTGTAGCTTCTCTCATCTCACTTTCTAATTGCAATGCTGAGAATTACATTAATACCGGTATGTACAATTTAAACAAGACATGGCAGAGTTGTGCTTTATTAAATTTAAGAAAAACAATTTACATTGCTGTTTGTTCTTGCTAGATATTGCTATCTTGGTACTGTTTGTCCTAACGTGAAAGCAAAAATCTACATAAAAGCGAATGCTAGACTTTTAGCTAGTTTTATGACTTGAAGTTAGGACCATATTATAATCAAATTCTGAAACGCCATTCATCTATTATATAATATTATATAACCTATAAAGGATAAAAATGCAAAGATTATAGCCTTTCCAATTTCGTTATAATAGAAGCACTTCCTAACTGCTTAGATGAATGAGTACATGCACTAATTTATAACTTATCAATTTTTGTCTTCATTTAATTGATTTTTTATTTCTTATTCTTACCTGACCAAGATTGATAGCTTTTTCCTCTGTGGTGAGCTTTACGAATTCAACCCTGCATGTATCGAATAGAGGAGCATAACCACAATAAATTTCAGACAACCTCAAGTACCAGCTTATCTAGTAATGTGAAAAATGCTTGTAGATTCTATCAATCTAAAATGATGACTAGCATTCAGTAATTTCAAAAATCATGCATTCAAGAAATACTGATGATCTTCTATACTGTAACAAATTGTGTTGCATAACTTCCTATGTAACTGTCTTAAAAGTTCACGTACATTTGTAGGAAATTCTTCACTCTTCAGCTTTGCTTACTACACATACATGAAATGTTTTAGAAAGTAATATTTTCTAATAAATCAATATATATTCTGATCATTCTTATTAATATATTACATACAGGTATACTTACAGGTTTTATATTAACAAATTGAAGAGCTTGCAGGGTATATATACTATTTCATAGAACTAGTTTATAAACCATCTGTAACTAGACGTATCAGAATACTTTGGGAAAATGTTGAATAAATGGAAGCAACAGATGTAATTGAAGAGACATGGGACTTACCAAACACTCCCTTCCAACCCCTTCAGGTGTTCAGCTGCTTTGAGCTTACTGCCAGCCATGGTTTCCTTGAAGAAGAAAAAAATGATAATACTAATTACTAAATGAATAAATGAATGAATGAATGAATGGATAAATTAACAAATTTTGAATTTATAAGTACATTAATGGACTAATCAACAACAAAAATGAATGTGTGACAGGCTGGTAAACATCAGGAGATATCAAAAATAGTGGGGTAAAGAAAAAAGGAAGGCAGGGGATGAAATGGGTGAGAAAAAAGAAAAGGCAAAGATGTAGGATAAGAAAGAGAAGAAAGAGAAGAGAACGAGAAAGAGAGAAGAGAAAGAGAAAGAAGAGAAAGAGAAAGAGAAAGAGAAAGAGAGAAGAGAAAGAGAAGTTAGAGAAGAGAACAAGAGAGAGAGAGAAGAGAAAGAGAAAGAGAGAAGAGAAAGAGAAAAGAGAAAGAGAAAGGGAAAGGGAAAGAAAGAGAGAGGAGAACAAGAGAAGAAAACAAGAAAGAGAGAAGAGAAAGAGAAAGAGAAAGTAGAATAAAACAAGAAGCCAGACATCCATTACTTAAGAGGGGAAGATTTATAATGAAAATGCACAAAGGCAAATAGATATTGAAACATTTCAGAAAATGAAAGAAGATGAGGGAAAGTAACTTCCTAACAAGGGGAAAGGAAGAACAAATATACTAGACAATCATAATATATGTCAATAGAAAAAAAAGTCAGATGAAGTAGTACAAATTGTGATCCTGAATTTCATACACGCCGTCCACAACACCTGTGTATTAGGGGGCACCGATGGCTATATATCCAATGCAATACAAAACTATCAAATCAATGGAAATAAATATACTGTACATGTACATGTAGCTCATTACTCCATATAGAGTCCAAAAAAAAGTTTACACCTAGAAAATTGCCAATTATTAAAAAAAATCATCTAGGAACAGTAAATTACTATACATCTTATGAAAGAGTGTTCTATCCCAAATCATTTAGTATCATATTTGTGTGGTATGTGTCCACGCTTTGATGAACAGGAGGCATTGTTTGCGAGAGTGCAAAAAATCGATTCGCGCCAAAGTGAGGCCTACAGTATGAATTATGTTGGGATTAGCGGAGTGAGAGAATGGATTGAATGCCTCAAATGAAATGCATTGCATATGATTTTTGCAAAGGGCACAGTCACACATACTGTACAAACACACACACGCACAAATGTTCGTTGAAATTCAATATTTATTATTCAATATTTAATAAGTGTGGCATGATTAATTTTGTTAGGGATGTTATTTGGATCTGCAAAGACTGATTTAATTTCCAAATCCCAATTGTTTTATTCAAACACCACATAAGCAACTTTGGCGCAAGTCAAATTTTTTCACTTTCGCAAACAATGCCTCCTGTTCATCCAAGCATGAACACATACCACACAAAATGAAACTAAATGATTCGGGATAGACCACTGTTTCATAAGAAGTATGATAATATATTTTTTATAGATGATTTTTTAAATAATTAGCAATTTTCTGGGTGTAAACTTTTTTTTGACTCGACACACTGTAGTGTGTGTACCGGATTGTCTTATACATGTACCGGTATATGACCTTTGCGATCAAAGACTGCTGATATACATGTATATATGTATATGTATAGTATATACAACAATGTACATGTAGATGTACACAGTACTACATGCAAATCAGACGCTAACACACAGTTGAAGTGAACACCCTATGTTTATGCTTCATGTTCAAAGCAAAATTTATAAAAGTTATAATACAATAACTGTACTACCGGTAACTCTTTGTATGCAGGTTCCTTTAATGAATGTTTCAATGAGAAACAAAAAATGTGGTCATTGTAGACAGGTGGTCACTAAAGCAGGTTTGACTACAATACTTTAAAGTATACTCAACAACCTACAAATTTCATTACCTAAAACAAAACTATAAACGTACCTCTGTTTCTCACTCAAATCCTGCAAATGTATGAACGAATAACCACTTTGTAGTGAATGGCATGCACGCAGCTTACTAAATTTGTGCAGGGCAGCTACAGATCGATGTGCAGTATACCATAACCATGTGATACAGTTTAAAGGGGTGTGTTCCTTTGTGTACAAGTAAAGTACAAGGTCAGTGAATGTCTGGGTCTGAGCTAGTCTGGTTGTGCAGACCCTGATCAAATTACACAAATTTTGATAGGTGGTAACTATGGTGAATTGCTGTTTGGTCTACCGTTACCAATTCGTCTACCGTACTACCCAATTAGTCTATTCCCATATGGTCTAATACACCCAGCCCGTCTACTATTCACATGGTCTCATAATCATTTCATCGATCTACATCAGTACTTGGTCTAATTGCCAATTAGTCTACAACCCATTTGGCCGTCTATCACTCATTTGGTCTAATTGCCAGTTGGTCTAATTTGCAGTCTTGTCTAATGCCCATTTTGTCAAACTATCCTTACACTAGCTGTTGTAATTATTTCAGCCAAACCTACATAAATATGCATGTTTATCCACATGAATGCAAATATGCAATGCATGGGCATGTCAAATTGCAGTTAAATTTGTTAGAGAGGCATTGTAACATGGTATCTGTTAGTAATTGTTTAAATCAAGCTAGACGATAGAAATGATTGACTGTGTATGCACACTACCTTTGTGCAATGGACTGAAATTAGGCATGGAAATTACTGAGCCATGAACTTCATGTACATGTGCATCTACATGTACATTACATCTACCAGTACTACTACCCTGCACATATAACCAAGTATCTATTTCCATGATGTACTGCACCTGGAGGGCGTTTCACAAAATTTGTCATCATAGTGAGAACAGTTTTTGTTACACACTGAAATCCTTGCTTCGATCTGATTGGTTATCAGCAGATTCGTCATTGAAAAAAGGCTTTGTGAAACAGGTCCCTGGCCCTCAGTATATATTCATGTACATGTACACATGTACCAGCTGTATGTAAATTTGAATATCATGCATGTCATAAGTTTTTGTTACACCCAAGATCATTCACATGATTGACTAGGTTATGAACTGTACTGACTTTCAGCATACTGCTATAGATTGATTGATGAATGCAATTACTGATCCAGAATAGACCATTTTCGTAATTTGTCATCAAGTTTCACTATTAACATGACGGACAAAGAAAGCAGACAAAATAAACAGTTCCTCAGGTAGACAATTAAAGGAACATCCCTTCACTGCTATTACCGGTATGTAAAAATGTGTAGAACAGGTGTCACATGCATATTCACATTTTACATAATAGCAGTGAAGGGACGTTCCTTTGTCTACCTGAGGATCTGTATATTTTGTCCACTTTCTTTCAGGCATGAAAACTGCTGTTCATAAAAAACACTGAAAAACTTTCGCGAACCAAAGCAAGGGAGCGAAGCGACCGAGCGGGGGAGGGTCATACCCCAAAACAGGCTCTGAATACACATTTTTATCAATACCATCAAATGTGTTTAATGTGTATTATGTGCAGATCACTTTCATGAGAAA
>BEXV01001832.1:4694-15792 GCA_003118195.1 Hemicentrotus pulcherrimus
TGTTGGGGGGTGGGGGGGGGGGGGGGGGGGGGGGGGGGGGGGCACGTTTTTCAGTATATTTTTGGCAAATTTAGGCTGACTTTAACATTTTTTTTGTCGGCCAGGGGGGGGGGGGCCAAGTGCCCAAAAATAAATAAGAAAATAAAGAAGGAAGGAATAAAGAAAGGAAGAACATTAATGCACCAACCATGCAGCAGCAGACGGCATTGAAGAATGTTGGGCAGGCCTTAAAGCGTTCTTCAACAAATGGTGACCACGCCCACTCCAAAGTCTGTTTCAGGCTTGGTAGTATTATATTATAAATATTCATGATTATACCAGGACATATTAGAAAATTTAAATAATAAAGATTAAATTTATTCATGAACTTCAAACAGTGAAGAATAAAATAAACAAATATAACTGACAGGTTTTTAATTTAGATATTTTTTTGTAACATTATTATCGTCTTTTGATTAATATATTTAAAGACTTGGCTAAAGGTCATGCAGGTAATGTTTATCTTTTGTTCAGCGCACGCGCATGCACCGCGCGCTAGCTAGCTAGCAGAAGAGAAGACAGACTGAAACAAAAATGTGGAAATTCTTGTTGATTTCGTTCGTTGGACTTGTTGTTATACAACATATGCTGACCTTCATGTAAGTCCACTCATTCAATACAATCTATAGCATGCCCAGTCTATTTAATAACTTCAGGGAGCTATCTATTTAATTGCATAGATCTAAGCATAATTTACAGTCTACACCGTACACGTTCAAATCCACACATAGATCTAGATGCATTACTATCCTGGCTGTGTATTAAAAGCTGTGCTACTCAACATTTCAAAGACCACTGTACAAAACTCAACTGATTTTACTGAAAATCGGTACTTTAGTAACAATTAATGACACCAAAACGGCAGTAAAATACAATTTTTCAACTTACTGATGTTAAAAAGAATAAATTAAAAATTCAAATTGTTAGTCTAGCTAGCTATAGTCTAGTAGACTAGTGTAGTGTCAAATTTGCCGATCAGCCATATCGGTCCTAGATCTAGAGTCTATTGTGTGCAGTCAATGTTGTGTAGGTCTATGTGTCTGTCACTTAATACCTGCCTCTCATCCAGTGTGCACTGCTAAAGGTAAATACGCATTAGCATTGACTTTCTATGCTTTAATTGCTGGAGTGGTTCAAATCCTGACTCAGCTCACACATATATACTATCCTGCACTCCAGCAAAGCATAGAGAGTAGGTCTAGTTATTTTAAAAGTATCGTCGTACAGTCTTTAAAAAAATCTGCATTGATGTACTGGTGCCAGTGTCGTGTGTTTTGCTACACAGCCAGGATAGTGTTGCTCCTATGTGTGCTATCCTGGCTGTGTAAAAGCTGTGCTATTGATTCTCAACATACCATACACCATTGTACGTCACTGAACAAGTAGGGCCGTGCATCTCAGATTTAACATTGTTAAACAATGCCTTTGATAAAAGTGACATTTGTCGACATTCCCCATACACAGACGGNCCTAGACTTTTTCCCTGTTTTTCCTAATTTATCAATCTAAATTCTGATTTAAGTCAGATAGACATCTCCTAGACTATGTACAGTTATCAAATTTTTTATCACCTATTTCCAAAGGCGAAATTTACGGACTTATACTTTATATACGAGTTATCCAATTTTGTGTAAGAATCATGTATTTTAGCTGATATCTATGACATGACCCGGCCGCTACATTTCCGGGTCAACATGCAAAAACAAAACCAATGGCCAATCAGATAACGCACTTGATATTTGGTATATGAATTTCACTGGGTCGAGCCTGACTTAAATTTTCTAAGTAAAGAATACACGCTGGTGCCAAATCGAGCAGGCTTTTAAACTTCTTTCTTCTTCTGTAGAAGTACAGGTCACCATGTTGTCGGTGTATGTTCATACCTTTATAAAGTAATTGAATTGGCAACTCGATATCAGCCTTTTTTCAGTTACCAACATTTTAAACATGATCCTATATAGTTCGTCAAACACAAGAAGTGTAAACAAATTTTTGTAGCTTATTTTTCACATTTGTGATAAGAATTTGTTCCCTTGGCAGTCGAAAAAATTCCAATCCCAGATACCCTTTGGTGATAACCGCATGAGGAGCAGGGGCGCATGGGGAAATGATTGTCATCGGCCTTTTTTAACAGTTTGAAGTCCTTACTATGTGTGACATGTCGTGGTTTAAAAGTCAAGCGTCATAGTCGTGTACAGAATTTTCTCTTCCCTTCTACTTCTAGATATATATCCCACTCGTAAATATGTGCTACTGAGGGTGTTTCACAAAGCCTTTTTTCAATGACAAATAACAGAAAACAGCGACAAATCTGTTGATAATCAATCGGATGCAAGGTTTCAGTAGCTTAACATAAACTGTCATTTGTCACTGATGACAAGTTTTGTGAACGCCCCCCTGATATTTATATAATATTGGATGGCTTTAAGTGTGATAGAAGAACATATTGCCATAGCAAGAGCAATATAATCTTGTATCACACAAAAACAAAGCCATACAATATAATTATTATAATTTATATCAGGCTGACTACCGAAATAGAAAAATTTGACTTTCCTCTGTAAATCTGGCTTTGTTTTCGTGTGATATTGATATGATATCGATATCGATACTTGGAGTTCCCGGATGACTGAGCAATACAAAAACAATGTTGGTCATTCATCCAGGTACTGCGCTAAAGATATTGAATACACTGATATATTGTACCACTTGGAAGCCTTATATAATACTGTATATACGTATTAATGTGCAATATTATCCCACTCATGGCCATGCACTGTTGTTTATATCTCTTGTTTTCTAGATACATCATGGGATACCACAAGTTTGTCTTTAAACACAGACCAGGCAACTGTCAAGATCTGAATTACATAGGTAAGGTATCGAGGGCTTTCAGCCACCAGATAATTGATCCTCCAGCTTCCTTGTTAAGTATCTGGATCAATATAACTTGGAAATCTTATCTACTGTCTTTAATAAAGGCAAATGTGTAAATGAGCGAATTGTTGTTAATTTGTCCAGTCTTTGACAGTGGATAGGCCTAAACCAGCTTCTTGTGCCTCTTTGTTTTTAGCATGGGACAGATTTATACCAAAGGCTTGAAGACTATTTAGCTATTTCAAGTGAAATATTAATCTACTCAGTACATGGATTCTAAAATGGTTTTTATGGAGCTTATCAAGACCGGAAATTAGTAATTTTGCAAATTCATTGTTTTACACAAAGCAATCCTTCTTTTAATTGGTATTCATTTTTATTTTTCAAAATGGTCTGTGTGACAAAGGAGTGTCCAAGCAGAGAGGTGAATTAAGCATCCAAAGTGTTAATTTTGTATGTGTTATTTGTTATTTGTCCACTAGAGGTGTTGTGGTCTCTTGGATAAGTAACCGGACTGCAGATCACAAGGTACAGGGTTCTAGTCCTGTCGTAGTAATTATTTGTCCTTTGGCAAGACGTTAATCTACATATTTTGCCGCTCTCCACCCAGGTGTTACATGGGTACCCGGTAGGATGCAAAAGTTAATGTGGTTGGATGAGCAAGTGTCCACTTGTAAAATAGCAACTGGCCGAAATGCTCCCTATGGAGTGGAGAATGTGCATACATAAGCTTGAATCCGATGACCGGGCTAATATCTGTAAATTAGCGCTTAAACACATCGTTGTATTTGGCGCTATATAAAAACAGGATATTATTATTACTAAAAAAAGGCTTTACACATAGTAAAGTTGAGTCTCTATGATAATTTTTTTATAGTGGATTTTCAATCTCTGAACTGTAATGAATGACCCATATATTATTTTTTATGAACAGACTATGGAGTAGCAGACATGGAGCTGATGGCCGATGGTCTTGTGCTCATTGCATCTGTGAGTACATTAGTGCCTTGTATTTCTAGGCTTATTTACTCTAGGTAGTCGGAATACCAAATAATCTCTGTTGTTGCATTGTAAAGTAATTAAGGTTAATAATTTTCCTATACTAATTATTATGAGATTGCTATCATTATACCCGATTCAGTCAAATTGTAGATCAATACACTCTAATTATAGATCCATAATTACAGATCCAGTCCTAGGTTAGGAGTGACCCATACATTCAATTGATTTGGTCAAATTACAGTTCCAGTCCTAAGTTAGGAGTGACCCATACATTCAATCAATTTGGTCAAATTACAGATCCAATCCTAAGTTATGAGTGACCCTTAAATTCATTCAATTCATTCAGTCTTTTTACAGATCCAATCCTAAGTTAGGAGTGACCCTTAAATTCATTCAATTCATTCAGTCTTTTTACAGATCCAATCCTAAGTTAGGAGTGACCCTTAAATTCATTCAATTCATTCAATTCATTCAGTCTTATTACAGATCCAATCACAAGCTAATAGCAATGCATACATTCAGTCTTACTACAGATCCAATCCTAAGATAGGAGTGATTCATACATTCAATCTATCCAGTCCTAATGATGGGTTTACCAGAGTGACCATCAGCAGCAGACCACAAGGATCTTTTCATCCTGTTGGACTCAGCAGTATTCATGATACAGGTAAGCAGTCTTCTCTTAAGTCTTAACCTGTTACCTACAGGAACTGAATGGTCCCTGTATTATGCCTATGGGACTTTGACAATGTAGGAGTCAACAGGTTAAAGGAAAATGGAAAACTACATAAAATGCAAGCAACAAAGGAGAGAAACAGACTGGGGAAAGTTTGAATGAAATTGAAAAATAATTAGTAATTTAGAAGAAAAAAAATGAAAAAAATTATCAAGTTGTACCGTAATCACTATTGTGTATGGGGATTACAATTTTGCTGAATGTCGCTGTGATGGTGTGCCGTACAACATTTCCCATTTGTTCCTATACCCAAAATTACTAAAATTGTTTATATTTTTAATTTGTGGCTCAGGAGGATGTATTCTTTAAAGGACCTGTAATAATATACTACTGGTATGCACAATTTATTTTGAATAGTGGCCCACAGGAGAAGGCACTCAAAGGAGAAAGACAGAAATTAGTTACCCTATTTTTTTTTAACATGACAAAATGAGAGAGAGGAATAACATACTACTTTTAACTAATAAAATATGACCCTGACGGAACCCAAGTCTTACCTTGGTTCTGTGCTGCCATATATTCTATGGGAGTGTGTTCAAGTAGATTTACTCAAAAGTCTTTTTTTTCTTCATCTCTTTATGGAAGTAATATTTGAAGCCCGTAATGTGTAACACCAAACCCCTTACATACAGAACAGATAATTTCTAGTGATTGGTTTACTATCATGTGATTAAAATGTACAACTTGCACCACAATGTTTTTGAAAGACGTTTTATTATCTTTTTGGAATATACAGAAAGTAAAATTGGTCATTGTGATTTGTGTTTTATTGGTGGTACAGGTTCAACCTATGTATATGTAGTGAACCAGCAGACAGTGAGGGACTGTATAGAGGTGTATGAATGGAGAAGAGCTGACAAACCAACTATGAAGTATCTGAAAGAGATCCACGACCCACTCATGAGAAGGTCTGTATGATCAACTTGGTCTCATAGACAGATTCTCTGCTTGGTCGTTCAGTTTTGGGGTACACTAAAACTGGAATAAAATTAGATATTTGATCAGTCCTACTAAAGGAAGGTATAATCATTGAGTAGATACTAGAGAGCTCTGTAAATCTAATTATTGGATGACTCTTAGAAGAGTGCTAATTTCTTTAAATTAACAAATACCTAGAAATTCTTGACAAGCAGGGATGCCATGTTAACATCTGCATAGTCACCTTATGAGGACGTTTGAGTTGGTTAATCACAGAATAGCAAATTAAAAACCTCATCAGTTTAGATGTTGATGCCTCCATCTTGCCAACTGTTTGTAGGTTTCTGTCCAATCACTCTCAAACAGTGAGGTATCACAGAAAAACCTCAACATAGTTAAATCTCACTTGCGGAGTACCTCAAGGGACATTATTAGGCCCTGTCATTTTTCCTGTCATGGTCAATGACATGGCTCTGCCCTTTAAAATTACTCGGTAACATTGCTTCAGATTCTGAAACAACATCTTGGATTTAGCTCATGCCCTGCAATCATAATTATAAACCTTTAGGTCAGTCAGCAATACCATGACTTTTATAAACAGATCGCTTTTCTGATTATCAAGATATTTATGATTGGAAATCAAAATTAATTTTTTTCTTTTCCTAATAGTCTTTATAAGACTACAGTCTATTGGGAAAAATTAGTGTGGTAAAACCGATCACTCAAAGATTTTTACTTTTTTGAGGCACTTCATGATGTTTTTGAAACACATTTTGTAGGGCTTCAAATACAACACCATAATACAGACACAGATAACATGTAGAGCCATGCATCTATGATTTAACATAGTTAAATGATGCCTTTAACTAAGCCTTGATAATTGCTTCCTTCCCTAATTAAATATCTAATCTCTTTTCTTACAGATTGAGTGATGTATTAGCTGTAGGTTCTGATCAGATCTATGTCACCAACCTAGCATACAGCCTAGACCCAGGGGGCCAATTATTTGAACATTACATGATGTTTCCATGGGGTAGTGTACTGTACTGTGATCCTTCCTGCAGACCAGTGTCCAACGCCATCTTTGAACCAAGCGGAATTCACATGTCACAAGATAGAAAGTAAGATTACACATTCTTCTGTTCTTGTATCTATTTCTATCATAAGTGTAATCACTTAGACCTGTACTGTAGGTATACTCTCAAGATACATGTCATATATACCAAATACCGGTAACGATTTTAAGGCAAATTAAGAAAACTAGTAAGCTATCAATAATGAAGGCAAATTCAAAGACCTTTGTCTAAAAATAATAAAATAAACAAATGTTAACACATAATTTATTTGAAATTGACCGCATGATAAGAAAGAATTGATCAATACCTCAAACTAATTCTGCAACCCGACACAAACCAATGTGTTTGGTCAAATACAACATACATTATAGTGTCAAACGACATGATTTACATTTTGAAAAATAACTTTTGTTGTCACTGTCAGTCAGATCCACAGAATGATTTTAGATATATCCTGAGGGATCAAACAATCATCTGTATATTGTTGAAGGACTAAAACTATTTACATTTATTGATTTTTAGGTATATCTACGTTTCTTTACTCTATGGTATGGGTGTACATGGTTACAAGCGAGATCCAGCATCAAACGTATTATCACCTCAGGTATGTTGAATGGCTTTGCTAAGGAGTAGGGGCCTGGGTGTCGTTTCACAAAACCATCATAAGTACAAGTTCGACGACATCCAATTGAAATGCATTTCAATAAGATGTCGGTGAACTTGCACTTAGGACGATTTCATGAAACGCTGCCCAGGTTAACCTTCGGTTTGTTTATACCAGATTTCAAATTTTCTTGTTTTACTACAATGTCCATAACTAGCTGCAGCAGCTACATGAATCAATATTTACCATTATATCCCGCATACTAAGAATCTTGCAATCTGATTGGTCTAAACGAGGTCACATGATTAATGATAGATAAGTACTATCTCCCCACGTTAGGACTTTTGTACAGTAATTTTTTGCTGCTGCCCCACTTGCCCATTGAATAAGCGTAGTAGGTTACGCGAAATGTCAATGTCAATGTCAATGGCGCATCGACTGTATTACATGTATGCGTGTTGTGCTTTGTATAATCTAGCTGCTGAAGCTAAACTGTCTACAGAATCAGTTCCATTAATTATGTAAAATTCACTTTAAATAGACCTTATTGCCGATGTGGGATATAAAACAAATATTTTCCAGGCTCCTTTACTCGGGCAATGGATACAAACTATCATCATCAACTATCATTTTATTTTGTGTAAGGACATTGCTTCACTTAGAGGCTGCTGGGACAACAGCACCACAGCACCTAGAAAAAATGTTTTAGGCGCGTTATAAATGTGGTCTATTATTATTATTATTATTACAATCAAGTACCAAAGTTTTTGCCAACAAAATATTGTGGCTAAGTAGAGCTCAATTTTTTTTCTTTTTCTGTTTGTTTGTTTGTTTTTTATTTTTGTTTCAGACCGATAGATCTGTGAGTCTTTCATCATTGGTTGACAATGTGTTTGTTGATGTGAATGGGAATGTATGGACGGCCAATCATCCTGCTGCCTTTAAATATGAAGCTTATGAGAGACATAGAAGGCTTTTACCACCTTCACAGGTATGTTGTAACTACTCTTTGAATAGTTTTTATTTCTGTGTTCAAAAAGATACAAATTAAAACTTAAAGTACAAAAATTCAAACAATAACAAATAACAATGAATTCAATGTTTACAAAATTTATTAAATAGAAAATCATGTACAATTATATCATACAATAAACATGTACGAAGCATACTAATATGATAAGAAATATATAGTAAATATTTTCCAATAAATTAGAGAGGAGAAACAGGAGACCACCATCGTGAGCGGTAGGGAAGGCTGGAGATGAATGGAGGCCTCGATGTAACAATCATTAAATAGTTTTTATTTATTAGCTCTGAAACCAGTAACAACTCTGCAAAATTTTGATTTCAAAGTTCTACCTGGACAGTTTTTAATCTGTGACATGCAAGGAGAGAAAGAATTAGGTAAAATATGCTGTTGAAAAGGAAGAAGATGGTTAGGTTTTGATGGATTTTCAAATGTAGTTCAGTACCATGGTTCATCTCATGAAGTATTTGAACCTTTATTCTCCAATGCAGGTACTCCATATTCGGTATAATGGTGCATCTAATGAAGTATTTGAACCTTTATTCTCCAATACAGGTACTCCATATTCGGTACCATGGTGCATCTAATGAAGTATTTGAAGTGTACAGCGATGATGGATCACAGTTACCAGCGTCATCTTCTGTTGTATTCCACAAAGACAAGCTTTTAATTGCTTCAAGGTCAAAGGGCATGCTACTTTGTGAAACCAACATACACTGGTGATGATTGGTCGACAGCAACTAGAGATGGACTTAAGAAATGAGAACAACCAATAAGATGTGTGGATTAGGTGTGAGCAGATGGATTGAATAACTGAGGTGGAAAATAGCATTACCTGCCGAGCATTTTTCGTAGTTTACCTTGACAACAACTCATTATGTGTGCAATATAAATTATGTGTTTGAATAGGATGTGATGGTGATGTGACATTTCAACCAGGATTTAAAAAAAACTGGAGCCCTGCACGGGATCTTTGCATGGTTAATAACTTTCTTGATATTATAATAAATGTTTTTCTTAGAATGAATAGATGAATGGATCATATATATTTAACCTGTGCTATTTGTCTTGGATTGAAGATAGCCTTTAGCAATGTAAAGGTACACAGTAGATTTCTTTGAATATGCTTCATTATTTATGTCTGTTCAACAGTACTTCAGCTTTTGTATACAATAGAAACTAGATCTGTGTGTGATACTTTCATGTCTGTATAATCATAAGACATCCCTTACATAATGTACGATGTGTACATATTAAAATGTGTACATAAAAGAGACGTTGGCCCTGATATCAATCTTGGTATCATCCTATTGGTTCATCCTGTAGTGATTGGTTCATATCAAATCAAGGATGGAGATACAAATTTATTTTGTAAGAAAGTACTAGATGTTCTTTATCCAGAGCAGGGGATAAGCAGATAATGTGAATGGTATGCAGCAATATGTTTTTTTTGTACTTTCTTAATAAATGAATTTCTAGAAATGTTATTTGTTGCAGATCTTGTCTCTATGTCTTGATATTGATTGGCGCTTTAAAGATGAAGTTGAGTAGTGGTCATGCGATTGCATTGTGAAAGAAACGATGTGGAATCGACCAGAAAAGGTTGATCACCTAGCATATAAGAATTTGTGTGTATTGCAAGGTTCTGGAATTATCAAAATGATAAGAAATTTAGTAAAGTTACAAACACTGTACACAGAAAGATGTATATGGGACTACACGAACACGTGGCGAAAAAAACCTCCCCCCCCGATTTACGATAAACATGACATATTTAGAATATGAAGGCATTTGAAGAGCCATGCTTTTCAGGGAACATGTCTTATCTGATGTTCTCCCACACTTGCATTATAACAAATGATAAAGTTCACGAATCATTTTTCACCTCTTCCCAGAACTCAACCTTCTCTTTAAGTTGCTCAAATTTAGGATAGTTGAAGTGTATCAATCACCCAGATATGTTTTGTTCTTGATGTGAGGGGTTTCATGTGGCTGCATTGTATTCAAAATCTGAGCTTGAAATGTTGATTCTACAAAGATATATTGAAATATTTAGACACACTCTCAGTGAAATGAAAATTGTCTCCTTGAGTAAACAAGTTAACGCACACAATCCATTGAACAGGGTGCACATTGAATGCCAAGTCCTTTCCCTGCAAGCCCTAGATAATTGGTTTTATGTTATTCTTTATTTTCTTAAAGGGATTGGGTAACTTAGTCTCAGATACTGAAACAAAATCCTGGATTTAGCTCATGCTGCAATGATAATTATAAGCTTTAGGTCAGTCAGGAACCCTATGACTTTTACAAGCCGATCGCTTGTCTGATTATCAAGATGAATAGAATGTAGTGTTATGAAAACCGTTTGCCAAACGGTTTTCATAACACTACACAGTTTATTGGGGAAAACGAGTATGGTAAAACTGGTCACTCAAAGATTTTTACTTCTTTGAAGCACTTCTTGGTCATTTCGAAGCGCAATTTTTTTTAGGGCTTCAATATTACACCATATCACAGACACTGATAACACGTAGGGCCGTGCATCTCAGATTTAACATTGTAAAGCGATCCCTTTCATTTTCCTTTATTTCTTTCCTATAGAATTCCAGGTTGAGTTTTTTGAGGTTGATATAAATTCTAGCTTTACAGAAAATTATATTTTCAGGTAATTGGTACACTTTGATAGCAAGAATGTAAATCTATGAATTAAGTAGTGACCAAACATGTATGAGAGAAGTTTTGTGAACCTTGGGAGTATTGATGTTATGCGGTTGCTGGAGAGTGAATGAATGATCAATAGAATGCGCCCCCCCCCCCCC
>BEXV01001832.1:38922-51142 GCA_003118195.1 Hemicentrotus pulcherrimus
ATACCTTGAAGTATGTTCTATCCGATCTCTGTCCAACGTAAACCTTTAATCCTGGTTTATCAAAGTCTAAATCTGGTAATCTGATTTGCCTAGTGGTATTCTCCTGACAATCTACGGATAGTTTGAGTTGGGATCCACTGACGGTCACAGCAAGCTTATACCAGGTCTCAGCTTTGAATGGGTATGGGATAGACTCGGTCAGGACCTGACCGTTGTGCGTGTAGTACAGACGGAATTCATGGTTCCTCGTGCTGGCAAAGATTTCCATGTACCTATAAGGATCAAATAACATGCCAAAAGTTGCATTGAAATAATGATACATGTATAATGCCTACACAAACTGTACACAGTGAGCAAGAAATTTTCAATACAGTAATAACTTACAGTCAACAACTAATAATATTAATAATTTTTTCATTTAACAGTAACTAAATTATTCATACCCCTTGTAAACCTGATGCTTTTTGTGTTTTTCCTTACTCAAGAATGAAAGGTAGACTGGTTGATTTAGGAACTTTGCTCAATATTTTAGATGTAAGCTACATGTATATACATGTATACCACATTCTCAAGAAACACAAATCAGGGCAACCTAAATTTGTACACACGTATAAACATTACAAAACTTAGTAAGGGTCTTAATAATTTAGTTGTTAACTGTATACATGTATATGTAACTTTCACACTTTGCACCTCCCTATACATGTATATGGTACTCTTCTTTTTCTACTGTATCCAGTGCTAGTTTTTCTCCTTCAGAGTCTTCATATTGTTTTCTCTTCCAAACCTTGGTCTCCATTAGAACAAAATACCTGTAACATACAGTGTATATTACAAAATCAATACATTTAAAGAAATAATCAATAATAAATGTTGCTTATTTATTAATCATTACCGGTATTTAATATTTATGTTTACTTGTACGTACATGTACAGTGTACACATCTGTTACGAATGATTTTTCACATCCTTTATACATGTACCGGTAGTATACTTTCACTTGTAAGACAAGATATCATTGTACAAAATAACTAACCATGACTAATTTCTTCTATTTTTTTTTTGGTCTTGTTTTAACCTGAGCAGCCTCATCATCGGAATGAAGGCCTCCATATAAAAAAGATCTGTCTTTTTGTTTGCCAAACATGTATGCGTCACGCACCATCTCTGTTCACCTTACACTGAATTGTAATTGCTTTGCTCTTCAAAAGATTTTTTAAGACTGATTCTGTGAATGTTTCTTTGTTTACAAGGTTCTTCCATGAATGCATGGACCCTCCCACAAAGGTCCATGATGAAAGCAACGAGTTACATCATCATCTATAAATAGCTCAAACTCATCCCCAGAGAGTGATGCTGTTTCTATGGCAACAGATGAGTAAGAACACTCCTGGTGTGATTCATAGATAGCCTGACAATAAAGAGGCATCGGTTGATAAGTCACATCAAAAGGACAGTATTATGATGAGCGCTGGATAATTAGCAGTTTCCTTCCATGGTACAGGACCATGCCAACTCAACTGTGGGGGTTACGCTATGAGAGTACAGTATCTATGTAGGCCCTGTACATTTATAGCATCAATCAGTGAACAAAGAGAGCAGTGAGCAATTTCGCTCTTGTAAGCTCTAAAATAGCTCTGGTAATCTATTTTTTTTTCAATCTGGTACAAAAGTAAGTACAAAATAATTGGCTAAAGGTTACAATTAATACAGACCCCACATATACAGTACATGTATATCATTCGTTGACAAAAATGAGCGGTGAGTAATATAGCTCTTGTTCTCTTTTTCTTTGTTAAAGCTCTGGTAAAAACATATTTTACACAAAGAATACAACAACAAAATAGGCCAAAGGGAGTCTCATATAATATTCTGCAAATACAGATAGAAATCCTGCAAACCTAAAAAAAAGTACAATTCACTGATATCTATGTATAGTGTCGGCTTCATTAGAAAGAAGTACCGTATGGCAGTAAAAGAAAAAGGTTGTAGCCCCATTTTACCACTCTCAATTATCCCCCTCAAAATATCACTTTATTTTTATGTTTGAATATGACATGTTAACAGCCACAGAGGCCCTGGACAAGAATAGTGCCTGTCTGAGACAAGGTTCGTTATTTCCAGACAATACTGGAAAATACTGGTATTCTACATTTAAAATTGATCATTCTCTCACCCAAGCTCTTTTAAAAAAAAAATATTTGTGCATAGCAAAATAATTCATTTGCAAAGGTCTTATTGGTGAATTTGCCAGAGCTTTGATGGGATGTAAAGCGCTAGAATGCTCCCTTTTCGTGGCTGCATACATGTACAGTAACAAACATGCCATTGAGGCCTACATGTATTTCTCATGTAGTCTGTCATAAATGCATTAGAGCTGGGCCCCGTCTTACAACGAGTTGATCTCAATCACAACTTATTCGCGATTGTAATCAATCGCAACTACAATATGTACATTAGAGATAGGAGACTGCAAACTTGCGATTGAGTGAAGGACTTACGATTGATTTGGATCAATCGCAACTCTTTGTAAGACGGGGGCCTGATGTCAAAGCAGAGTTAATATAACCTGTTTACCCGGAAGCCTACTGACCTACATGTAATTATACATTTATTAGTCAAACTAATTAACCCACATTACAATCAGGATATCAAAAGTTTCACAACTACAGGAGCTAGATGTTAATTAGGTGAACTCCTATCACAGGTACATTGTGTACAGTATTGTGGCTATTAAAGGTAAAGACCAGTTTTGGAAATGCCCCCTCTCAAAAAATGAAATGGAAGCTCTTACATGTACATTGTACATGTATGTTACCAATCATGTGAAGAATAACTATGTTTTGACTAATACATAACAATACCAATTTTGCCAAGAAACCGCCTACTAATTGGTATATTTGGTAAGTTGTTATATCTATTTGGACCTAATAGATTTAGCACACGTGTCGGGCATGTGTCGCGTAGTCCCATATACATCTTTCTGTGTACAGTGCTTGTAACTGTACCAAGACTGGGCCAAATTTGTTACCATTGTGATGATTCCAGAACCTTGCACTACACACCAATATATGCAAGATGACCAATCTTTTCTGATTGATTCCACAACGTTCCTTTCACAATGCAATCGCATGACCATATAACTGGTCTTTATCTTTAAGGCATTCTAAATTATGTACTCTCATGCACTGTTCTTCAGGGAACAATTCTCTTGGACAGCTTACGTTTCAAATCGAGGCACAGTGGGCAAAACAGAAAAGTCATTACTTTCTATCTTTTAATTTGTCTATATATCATAATTTCCCACAAGGAAATGGAGTGACTGTGTGGCAAGACATGATAACGCACCCCTTAAAGGTAAAGACCAGTTATGTTCATGCGATTGCATTGTGAAAGAAACGCTGTGGAATCGATCAGAAAAGGTTGATCATCTACATGTACATGTAGCATCTGCAAGGTTCTGGAATCATCAAAATGATAAGAAATTTGGCCCATTCTTCGTAAAGTTACAAGCACTATAAACAGAAAGATGTATATGGGACTACCCTATATATCTCACAGACCATGAGAGAAATAAATTTACCAAATATATGAGTTAGTAGGCGGTTTCCCCGCAAATTTTTTATCATGTATTTAGTCAAAACATATTCTTTCACATGATTGGTAATGAAAGCTTCCATTTTATTTTTTGAAATTGGGGCGTTTCCAATACGGGTCTTTACCTTTAAGGTTTATAATTATGATTGAGGCAATGTTACAGAGTCACTTTAACTTACCGTATTCTCCCAACAGTAATGGACATGATACTGCCACTGTTTCTCTTCTTCTGGTTCACCGTAGCGATGACGGTGAATTCAGGAACCCTCCCTGACAGCAAATTCTTCAACTTCTGATACGTCTCCTCATTAGCTTCAATGGTCCTTGACTCCCCTACAAGAACAAGAAATTAACTCAAAAATTTCATTTCTAAATTTTAATTAAAGCCCCGCCGCACTACTTGTAGGTTCTTGCGCCCTCTTTATAACAAACAATGCCTAATCGGTGACCATTGGTCCCCCATGATCCTCTTTTTTGTACGTTACTTGAAAGCTGAGTTGATAACTACCTGGCCAGTGACCTTGCAGGGTGGTCTAATCTCTCCTTTACACTAGTACAGATGGCCTTTAAATCACAGTATCCTTTGTTTCTATTCATCCGCTCACAATTTCCACTCATTTTTTTTTTTTTGGAACCTCTTCTGTTTTATGAAACTCGAATATCACCACTCTAAATTTGTAACTTTTTCATCTTCGGGTTAATGATTTCCTTAACATAAAATTATATCATTGAATCATCATTCAACAAGCACCAGTACTTTAAATTTCCCCGAATAATGTTTTTACTCATTTCTTTCCTTCCTTCCCTCTCTCTCTCTCGCCTTTTTTCCACTAAAACCTGTATCATCATCTCAATTCACATTAAAATCTCTTTCTCTTTCACTCTTTACAAAACACATCTTTTAATGAAAAAATTAATTACTTTTTCTTTCCTTTCCTTCCACCTAAATTCTAACTGTATCACCCTCAATTCTGCCCTTCTTTGTTTTTCAATATAATATTAATAAGAATAGTTTGTTCTTTTAAAGTGATTTCAGGACCAAAGGCCCTCTTAAAGCACTTTACAATGTACAATGTACGTTTACATAATAATTACTTGAAGCATTCCTAAAAAAGGTGAGTTTTCAGCGCTCTCTTATAAACTTCTTATTTTTCTCTATAACTTTCTATCTTTCTAATTCTTGTTTTCAACCTTCTCTCAATCTTATCTTTCCCTCCCTGTTATTTTTTCTCTCATTCTTTTTTCTTCTTTTTCCTCTCCATGTCTGTATCTGCACCTCTCCCTTTAATCCCCCCCCCCCCCTCTCTCTCTCTCTCTCTCTCTCTCTCTCTCTTGTACGCTTTTTCTCCATCTCCATGCTTTGCCCATTATTCTCTCTTCCAGCACGAATGTGTTAGTACATACCTTCAAAATTAAAGGCTGGTCCATAGCTATGTGGGTGCCCTGCGACTTGCGTAACATCCGGTGAATCTACAGCACTCATATAAACTCCTTGAATCAAGTCTACCTCCAGGGACGGGTCTACTCCAATACTGTGAACTGTAAAATAAAATAACAACAGTTGTTTTATAAGCACTCAACTCCAATAATGAGAACTGGAAGATGAAATAACAAGTTGGTGTTTTTTAAGCACTCAACTCAGGAAGGGAAATATATATTTTTAGACCTGAACTCTTGCAGGCTGTTACATGTATGAACTGGTGTCAAAAAACTTGTATTTTTTATAGATCACCATTGTCCATAGCATACATGTAGATACATGTACTGTAGAGTAACATTACACTACAGTGTACAGGTAAATGTACATGTAAACACTCTAGTGAACTACATTATTTCCATGAGATAGTTTGTAATATGTACTACACTGTACCTCCAAAACTTAAACAGTGGGCATCATTAAACAGTTTTAAGCATAATCTAAAACTTCAACTGATGCAGAAGCTTTGAATTTGACAAAAGTTCTGCACTTTTCTATAAATATAATTGAATTATTTTTTTCTGTAAATTCTGTCTCTCTTTTATTTTTAGGTGTTAGTTTTTACATTTTTTGTAGGATGATCTACCTTCAAGTTTGTATAACTTTTAGATAATCCAACCACTTTGAAATTTCCTTTAATGTGTTTTTGACTTGTATTGTCTTATCATATTAGTAAGAATTATTTATTGTATTCTTCAGAAATTCTTCAGAAATAGACACAGTAGGTGTAGGTACAAGTTTTGTAGCCCTACATGTACCTATACAATGTACAAAAAGCAGATTATTTGTTTTTTTTTCCTTTCCTTTTTTTTGAAAAAAGGTAAAGTGACAACCTTTATACATGGTTGGTTAGCCCACAGAAAAGTGTTGGCTTGCTAGCGCACCTGTCCAATTAGTTCCTTCTTCATCTCATGAGTGAGATTGTATTGCAATGCTTGCCTGTAATGCAACCCCATGTCTCCTACAATCAGGTCCAATTAAATGAAATGCATCCCTCCTACTCCCACACACTCGCCAGTCAATGAGAGAAAACGCAGGATGGACGCTGAAAAGATTGGATCTACATGGAACAAAACATCCCAATGATCCCATGGGGGCGAATTATCTTGTTCAATAGATACTCGAAAACCTTCAGTTTGAGCAAAATTGAGGCGGGGGAAGAATATATAAAACTAGATTGTGAAAGCTTCCCAATCTTCTCACCCACTCATGAAATGAACAATTCTATACAGTTATTGACCTGGCAGGGGGTGTAATATAACATTATTTGGACCGCTGAAGGAGCTACATGTATATTTCCCAAGTAGTTATATTTTCCTGAAGCGCACAGTGCTGAGGGACAATATAACTCCCTTCAGGTCCAAAGAATGTTATATCCCCCCTGCCAGTCAATAACTGTTATATTAGATAGCCTGGGTTTGATATTATATATATATATTTTTTTATTTTTTTTTTTTTGGGGGGGGGTCAATATTTTGTTTTGATTTGTCATTGATTTTAGTCATTTGTCATTGAAAAAATGCTGTGTGAAACGGGTCCCAGAACTCTTAAAGCACTGATGACATCATCTTGGCAAGAAACACCTTTACGATGAGTGATTAGGCAGACCTTTTTCCTAGACTTTGTAGGAAGTTAACTGCTGTACAATGAAACATCGAATAGCAAAAATGATGTGTGAGCATTGTCTCAAATGAAAACTCAAAGAATCAGAGACCTGCATGAGTAGCTTTCAGTAGCTTACATGTACATGTATATGGCAAGTTTTGTGGAACGGGCCCCTGCTCTACTCTGAAGTACTCTGGACAATTATAATATGAAAATTGTATAACTAGGCATGGCTTGTCTTGAGCATGAAGTGGTGATTGCCCAGCTGTCAGGTCAATTGACCTCTTCAAATTCAATTTCTTTATGTTATTTTCTAGTCTGTACTGTCATTTCACTACATGTAAACAATGATTCTTTATACAAGTTTTGTAAAAAATTTCTCTAGTCAGAACAGACTGTTGAGGTTTCAAAGATAAATGAGTTCTGGTCATGCGGTTGCATTGTGAAAGAAACGTTGTGGAATCGATCAGAAAAGGTTGATCATCTGTGTAAGTATTAGAGTGTACTGCAAGGTTCTGGAAACATCAAAATGATAAGAAATTTGGCCCAGTCTTGGTAAAGTTACAAGCACTATACACCAAAAGGACTACACGCCACGTGCGCGATATCTATCAGGTCCAAATAGATATATTAATTTACCAAATATATCAATTAGTATGTGGTTTCTCGCCAATATTTGTTTCATCACATATTCTTTCACATGATTGGTAATACATGTAAGAGCTTCCATTTCATTTTTTGAGGGGGGGGGGGCGTTTCCAAAACTGGCCTTTACCTTTAAACTATGATGGTCCCGTGTGAACACAGCTACTGATACCATCATCTTGTCAAGAAAGGGTTGGTATGTGGAGGAGTGTTTGGGGGATTACCCTTCTTATCTTACAATCATCTCAGTAGGAGTTCACCACAAAAACCACAGAAATCACCATGGCTAGACTTCAGCATCACTTTCAAGGAAATGAGGAACAAATTGATTGAACCAAGAATCTGTCCTTAAATTACACTTCCATGATTGAACGTTCTTGTAAGCAATACTCTTGTGGTCCTTGACTCCTACAGGCATACCTGTCAACTTTGCAAAGCAAAAATGAAGAATCTCAAAAGCCAAAATTAAGAATACAATGCATTCCACATGCTTTTATACAGAAGTTTTTAGAAAACAAGTTCAAAATAGGGTTCATAACACTAGTTTGGAGGCCGACAAATAGGAATCATTCCTCCAAAGTAGGAAACTAGAAATGGTTGGCAACCATGCTACATGGATTTCTTTACCCGTTCGGTTATTTTCTCAGTTAACCCTCTTTTCCTTCCTTAAATTTGCTACTTTTTATAGCCTTTCTGTTCTAACCTTTTTTGTCCACTATTTAATACATCAGATACCAAATAAAGCCAGATTGATTTGATTATAGATGAAAAAAGGCTTTGATATACGAGGAGATGAATGAAGTAAGCTCATTTAGATGAGCTTTCTTAATCTCATCTTAGATTTATAGGATTGATGTTATCAAATTAAAAAAAACTTTATAGTGAGGCACTCAAAGAGGAAGGAAATAAAAACACTATAATGCAGCAGCATGAGAATGAGATTGTGATGTGAAGGGGAGAATACGTGTACATGTACATACACAAGCATTTGAGCAGTTAGGCATACATGTACATGTACATTACATGTATACATGTATGTACATGTAGGTGAATTGCCATTTGGTCTACAACCAGTTCGTCTACCATATCCAATTACCGTAGTCTATTCTCATATGATCTACACCCAGCCCGTTTACTATCTGCAGTATAAGAATCATTTTGTGTATACCGGTACTCATCATTTGGTTCAATGACTGTTTAGGCTCTTTTGATAGTCATTTGGTCTATTTTTCAATGTTCATTAGGTCTAATAACCAGTTAGTCTAATTCCCAGTTTGTCTAATGCACATTTTCTCTACCATCCATAATGTTAAAACAATCATTTGATGATTATTAGACCATATGGATAGTAGACAAAATGTGCATTGGACAAACTGGGAATTAGACCGACTTCAAATTAGACTAAATGAGCAATAGACCAATTTGGTATTAGACAAACTGGCTGCAAATTCAGCCATGGACCTACTACGAAGTCCATGATTCAGCTGTCTGTTAAGAGCGCTAAAAGGGCATTAAATCTGTGTAAAACGTAATGTGCATTTTGTGAGTAAACACCTCTCTGCTTCTGTCATAAGTTCTCAACAGATGATATTTTGAAATATATGTAACATTTTAATAGAAAGGTATCTTCATTATTGTATACTAATTTTTTTTTTCCAAAATGTAATAAGAGAACAGTTATAGGAGTCATTCACATTGAGCTTTTGTACAGAAACAATCAAATTAATTCAAATCAAACTTTCACAATATCCAAATTGAGCTCCATTGAACAAAACAAAAAACATATTTTGTTAAACTGAATGCATTGTCTCAACTTTATGTATGGTATGAAAACCATCCAAGCAAATAAAAAGTTATGATTCATCAAAGTTTATTTCTATTTCTAAGGAGAGTGAAACTGATTGAAATCTTCCTGCCATAAACACCAGACATGGTATAAGCCAGTCATAAATCATGGACTCTAATAACCCCTCATTTTGAATGACATTTCCAAGATATGATCTTCTGAACCTGGGATTAGATTTCATTTCTAGTTAGAGAGAGCCCACTTCATACTCGTAATATAAACATACATGTACATGTACATGTAAATGTACAGGGGCCAAATCATGAGGCCTGTCTTCATCAGCTCGAAATTGCCATATAGCCCGCTATTTCTGATTTGGGAAATAGTCCCCGAAATGTTACATATCGCATCTTCATCAGCTCGAAACTTGAAACTCAAGCTCAAGAAATTAGCTCAAGGTATTTTGCTCAGCGTTTGCACATACCGGGTAGTGAAGACGCACCTGACAAATAGCGGGATATTTTGCAAACTAGCCAAAGATATCTTGGGATATCTCAACCAAATATATTGTATGTACATGTATGCCTACTGTACATCTTTTGTAAGCCTACACAATGTCATACAGGTGTACATGTACATTGTACATGTACATGTACATGTAGACACGTAAAAGCAATGAACAATTGTACAAATGTGAAACAACCATGACAAATTCACAATGTCAATTTCAGTAATATACATGTATGGTGGTTAATGGGTTAATCAGGAAGATGGAAATCCACCATCGCTTTTAATCAACTAGTTATTGACTATCCCACAAATCAGTTCTGTCCACACTCAATACATACAGTGTAGATTCGAGACTAATCGCATGCTGTGAACAGGTCTTTTCATTTTCCCTGGAGCGTTCTTCAGTTCAAGTGATTAGAAATGTGAGGAATGTCAGCCAGCTACATGTAGCTACTGTTCTTTTCAATCATGCAATTTCAAAGGTGCGCTACAAACAAAGTATGAAATATATCATTACATGTATGTGCATTTCATTATGTACATTTGTACATGTACATGTACAAATGTACATGACAAAATCTAAGATGGGAGGGGTACATTTTCATGTGCAGCCGGCCAGCCGCTGTTTTATGGATTAACTTACCGGAATACCTTAGAAATATAGTTCTAACGTCTGAACATATGAACATTTCAGAAGTGATTGATAACATACAATGTACTTATTTAGCACTTTATAAAATCTCAAATTCATGAACCCAGTGCACTATTACAGTGTACCACTCTTTCTCTATTATGTTCTGTACAGCGCAATTACATGTATGCCCATTTAAGGATTTTAAAAGCTTGTTTTCTTTTTTTCAAATTTCTGGCATCAAACACAATATAGNTACCCGTTCGGTTATTTTCTCAGTTAACCCTCTTTTCCTTCCTTAAATTTGCTACTTTTTATAGCCTTCTTCTTCTATATATAGTTTGAATTGCTTTACCTGTTCAGATATTTTCAGATACCTTTTTTGTCTACGATTAAATACATCAGATACATGTACCAAATAAAGCCAGATTGATTTGATTATAGATGAAAAAAGGCTTTGATATACGAGGAGATGAATGAAGTAAGCTCATTTAGATGAGCTTTCTTAATCTCATCTTAGATTTATAGGATTGATGTTATCAAATTAAAAAAAACTTTATAGTGAGGCACTCAAAGAGGAAGGAAATAAAAACACTATAATGCAGCAGCATGAGAATGAGATTGTGATGTGAAGGGGAGAATACGTGTACATGTACATACACAAGCATTTGAGCAGTTAGGCATACATGTACATGTACATTACATGTATACATGTATGTACATGTAGGTGAATTGCCATTTGGTCTACAACCAGTTCGTCTACCATATCCAATTACCGTAGTCTATTCTCATATGATCTACACCCAGCCCGTTTACTATCTGCAGTATAAGAATCATTTTGTGTATACCGGTACTCATCATTTGGTTCAATGACTGTTTAGGCTCTTTTGATAGTCATTTGGTCTATTTTTCAATGTTCATTAGGTCTAATAACCAGTTAGTCTAATTCCCAGTTTGTCTAATGCACATTTTCTCTACCATCCATAATGTTAAAACAATCATTTGATGATTATTAGACCATATGGATAGTAGACAAAATGTGCATTGGACAAACTGGGAATTAGACCGACTTCAAATTAGACTAAATGAGCAATAGACCAATTTGGTATTAGACAAACTGGCTGCAAATTCAGCCATGGACCTACTACGAAGTCCATGATTCAGCTGTCTGTTAAGAGCGCTAAAAGGGCATTAAATCTGTGTAAAACGTAATGTGCATTTTGTGAGTAAACACCTCTCTGCTTCTGTCATAAGTTCTCAACAGATGATATTTTGAAATATATGTAACATTTTAATAGAAAGGTATCTTCATTATTGTATACTAATTTTTTTTTTCCAAAATGTAATAAGAGAACAGTTATAGGAGTCATTCAAGTTGAGCTTTTATACAGAAACAATCAAATTAATTCAAATCAAACTTTCACAATATCCAAATTGAGCTCCATTGAACAAAACAAAAAACATGTTTTAAACTGAATGCATTGTCTCAACTTTATGTATGGTATGAAAACCATCCAAGAAAATAAAAAGTTATGATTCATCGAAGTTTATTTCTATTTCTAAGGAGAGTGAAACTGATTGAAATCTTCCTGCCATAAACACCAGACATGGTATAAGCCAGTCATAAATCATGGACTCTAATAACCCCTCATTTTGAATGACATTTCCAAGATATGATCTTCTGAACCTGGGATTAGATTTCATTTCTAGTTAGAGAGAGCCCACTTCATACTCGTAATATAAACATACATGTACATGTACATGTAAATGTACAGGGGCCAAATCATGAGGCCTGTCTTCATCAGCTCGAAATTGCCATATAGCCCGCTATTTCTGATTTGGGAAATAGTCCCCGAAATGTTACATATCGCATCTTCATCAGCTCGAAACTTGAAACTCAAGCTCAAGAAATTAGCTCAAGGTATTTTGCTCAGCGTTTGCACATACCGGGTAGTGAAGACGCACCTGA